>JAJOOF010006230.1:0-47092 GCA_029582545.1 Solanum lignicaule
GAGAATTGAGAGAATTGTCATATTCTTTGTCATCACATATCATTTCGATGAAGTGTACATCATTATGCGCCGGTAGAGGATTCTTAGTAACATTTGGGAGGTCATCATTTTGAACCACAATCATCTTTGTTTGAATCATCTTTTCCACCTTTCTTCTTAAATTTTGACAATCTTCAGTACTGTGCCCTGGAGCATCAGAATGGTATGCACATCGTATTGTAGGATTGAAACCTTTTGCATGTGGATCCACGTAATTTTGAGGAATTGGCTCTATCATATTCAAACGTTTCAATTTCTCAAATACACTTGTGTAAGACTCTCCAATTGGTGTGAAATTGTTCATAGGTATTTGACCTCCCTCAAATCCCTGTCTTGGACGGGGATTATAAGGTGCTCGAAAATTTTGAGGAGAAGGACGAACATTTTGATTTGTTGGTGCTCTCCATTGATGATAGTTTGGTGGATATGCACATGGTTGTGCACCATAGACTGCATATTGAGGTGGGATAATAGAGCATTGTGTATCTTGCATGGGGAGATAGTGATGAAATTGAGGTGGTGCATATTGATAAACTGGACCCCTTGGACCTTTTTGTGTGTCTGACACAACATTTATTACATCCTCCTTCATTTTCTTTCCCCCAAGATTTCCTGATCCATTTTTAATCACCTATATTGTAGCTTTCAAGGCAGCTTGACTTACACTTTTTCCAGACTTGATGCCATTTTCCACTATTTCACCAATCTTAATAACTTCAGCAAATGTTTTTCCAACAACAGAAAGTAAATAGTGAAAGTAGTCTGGTTCCTGCACTTGAAGGAAAACATCAATCATTTCAGACTCTTTCATAGGAGGCTTAACCCTAGCAGCTTGCTCCTTCCACCTAATAGCATATTCACAAAAATTTTCGGTGGTCTTCTTCCTCATGTTTACAAGTGAAGTACGATCTGGAACTATGTCAATGTTATATTGAAATTGTTGAACAAAGCATCGAGCCAAATCATCCCATGTATGCCAGTTAGAAGTATCTTGATCTATGAACCATTCTGAGGCAATTCCCATCAAACTTTCCCCAAAATAAGCCATGAGCAATTCTTCTTTGCTTCCAGCCCCTCTCAGTTGATTACAATATCTCTTTAAATGAGCTACAAGATCTCCATGTCCATCATATTTTTCAAACTTTGGAGTTTTAAAAACGATGGGTAGATGAACGTGGGAAAACATGCACAAATCATTGAATGAAACACTTTTGTGACCTCCCAATCCTTGCATATCTCTTACACTCTGTTCCAAACTCTTCATTTTTCTAGCCAATTCTTCATGTTCCTCGTTCTTAATAGCTTTTTCAGCCTCAACATGGGAACTATACTGATGAGTGTGAGGGTAAGAGCTTGGAATTTTAAAAGTCAATTCACGAGTATAATCTCGATCATATTGAACTTTGGGTGGAGGATCGTTGTTGGATTTTGGCTCCATTATAGGTTATTGAACGACATTAGTCGGCGCAGTTGGAATAAATAGTGAATTACTTGTCATAGGCGTACTCAAAGGGCACACCGTAGAAGTTCCACCTATGTTGGATGCGGGACCGAATCCAGGTGGATAAATTGGATCATTTATCGATACTTGGACAGGGGGTGACATATTTGTATTTAGATAGTCACGGATTGAAGGCAGTGGAGCTTGTCCACTCATCCAAGCTTTATACATCTCCGTCATTTGCTGTCTTAGTATCCTTATCTCTTCGGCTGACACTGTTTCTTGTGACATCATCTGGTTCTGGACCTCATCATTGTCCGACTCATTTCCGTCTTTGTGAGTCATTTTCTTTTTCCCTTTTGACCTTGTATTATAGGGATGAGATGCCAACTTAACTACAAATCAACAACCTTAATTTAACTGTGCATAGATAATAATGCTTGTTAGGTTTAGACCTTTTTCAGTTATAAGTTTTTTTTTTATAAATGATTTAATAATGCATTGATTAAATCCGTTTGAGATTGCATATGTAACACGCCTGCGAACATGACTAAGATCTTTGCATATTTTTTCAAAAACTCAATAACTAAGGTTTTCTTTTTTAGAGCTTTGAGATAAAAAAAATTTAGTTTTTTTTATTTGAATTATTAAAAGAAAATTAATAAAAACTTGTTTTTGATAAAGATTAAAGCTTCTTGTTTTTTATTTTTTTTTCAACTTTTGAAATTTTTTTTATTTTTTTTATTTTTGAATAAAGATCACCGAACCCAAAAAGGGTTGCCTACGTATCTCATTGAGGTGAGAATCAGGTGTGCGTAGTTCATCCAGATTAGACAGTAAAAAAACTTTTAAGATAATAAATTTTTATTTTTATTTTGACAAATGTAACTTTTCAAAGTATTATGAAAGTAAAATATTTTGAATTTTCTTTTTACAAACTTTATGAAAAAAATCTAAATAAAAATATTATTATTCTTTTCATTAAGTAATGCAAAATTTTTATTTTATTTTAAGAAATGTATAATAACTTCTAAAAGAAGAAATATTTTCGTGTTTTCTCCTTTTTTAAAAAAAAAAAAAGATCAAAAGATAAATTTTTTTTTATTGCAATAGTCATACTAAAATGCGTCAATTTATAGAGACTTTCAAATAAATGCATTTTCATGTAGCACATAAAATGAGCTAAGTGGTTAAGTAAGAGAGGGATATTTATCCTGGATGGACCCAACTCTTGTTTTGAGGCTCACTAAGTCACATGAAAATGATGCAAATAATCGGAGTCTTCTAGGAATAACCGTGTCTATGTTCTAGTTTTATTAGGTTCAAACCTGAATAAGATAGGTATCTAGACTGGCTTACCCGAGTAGACAACTCGATTCAAGGAGGGGCAACTTATCGGTAGCAACATTATTCCGACTTAATTGTTGTTCCAACCCCGCCTAACATATGTGACTAAATATCCTTCACTGGGTGTCAAGACACTCCAGCTTTATCTCAAGGAAAAATAGGATGCATAATTGCATTCCTGTGAATGTGTGTTATGCGTATTCAAAGACTCATAAGGTGTGTATGAGAGAAAAATTTAGTATAGTTCAACAATATAAATATAAAAAGCAATAAATAAGTAGCAAGTAGCACATTAGGCCATCAAACACAATATTTCCAATAAATAAAATAATAAAATCAAGTAAAAATCAATATAACAAAGATCGAATTATGGCTAGTCCCCAGCGGAGTCGTCAGAGATGTCACATCCCTTTTTGCGCACAACGGCGGAAGGGTTTTTCCAATTTAAGTGACGGTATTGATTTAGAGATTATTTTATTTTTGTTTCAGAGTCGCCACTTGGAATTGAGTTGTGGTGTTCCAAGTCTCCTTTTCGAATCCCTAATCAATAGGAAATGACTTTTTTAGTTTTGGTCTACGAACTAGAAATTCGGGTAAGGAATTTTGTTGACCGATGGGAAGGTATTAGGCATCCCTCGTGTCCCGTAGTTCTAGCACGGTCGCTTTTATTGACTTATACTTATTTTAATATGTTTTTGGATAATATGTGTCTAAGGTCATGGTTCGCTTATTTTTTAATTGTTGAATTGTTATTAGTTTTAAATCGGATGCATAACTGCATTCTCGATCTTGACATTTTAGAGATATAATTGTCTTCTTTGCATCACACTTAATAACTTCATTTTTTATAAGTCACTACCTTAAATTAATAAAAACTAATTATATTAGTGGACAAGGTGCGTCACCGCATCCTTGAGTTTATTTTAATGTCTCAAAAAAGATGTGTAACCACATTCTTAATTGAAACAAATATTTTTTAATTTGTTTAAGTGTTCGATCTAACATTAAAAGAAATTATGTATTCCTAAAAAAAACAAATAAAATAAAATATTAAACTTCTAGAATAAATTTTTTGATCATTTTTCATATGTTTTTATTTTTTGCAATTTCTTAAAGTTGAAGTCAAAATTAAGTGTTCACTTTCTAATCAAAGAAAACAATACCGAATTGTAAAAAAATAAATCTCATTTTTTGTTTGATAAAATAAAACAACAAAAATTTATTTATATATTTATTTTTTTAGCCTAACTATACCTACTTTATCATTCTTATCTAAATCAAGACAAGAATAATGTGATGATCCGTTCATTTTTAAGAGATCACAACTAATAAATATAAATAAATAAACAAAAAACAAAATCATCAATTAAAGCTACCTTCATTCATGAAATAGAGATATAACAAATAACAAATGAATCATTTCTATCAAATTCATGAAGGAAACAAAATATAATAACACTTGTCATAAAATTACATCAAATTCCATGAATAAATTAAGTAAGAAGATAAAGTAAAGTGGAATACCGCAAAATCTTAACCGAAGCTCGATTAGAACACCCACAACTTTTATAGGTTGTTTGTGATGGTATATGTGTTGTGTTGATATGAAAAGAATGGGTAAGGAAGAAAAGATGTGAATGTGTTGGTGAATTTTTAAAAGGATAATCAAATAAAATGGGAAGGTTTTCCTTCTTCTTTTTTTCTCGTGTAATATGTTTTTTTTTTTTGGTTTCTGTCCATTTTTTTTGTTGTGTATGTTGGTCAGTATTTTTTATTTTCTGTAAGTGTGAATGTCCCCCGTGTGTATATGCATGTAGTAGTGTATATAATGTAATGTTGGAAGTGGGGGAAGTGGGTGTGTTTAGGATAGTGGGGGTATGCAGGTGGGATTGAGTGGGAGAAAATGGGTTAGTTTTAGGTTTTTTTATATTTTATTATTATAATAAATATTATTTAGATATTTTTTTTAAATAACAAAAATTGAGTAGCAAATAATAAATTATTAATAAGAAATACTTGTTATTTTAAAATCTTTTAAAATAAATTCATTAAAATATTTAATTTAGACATAAAATAAACATTTAAGTAATGGAAAAAAAAGTGTAAAACTTTATGTTCGGTCAAAAATTTCGTGTCTACATTTATTTTTGTTGTTTTAGCTATAGTTGTGACAAACCCCCATTGATATTTGACAGTTTGGTGTCACTTACTTAAATTTGCTTTGTTTTTAATCGATAATTTCTCAAACTACAGCTAACTGGAACGAAATTCTAGCCTAACTACTATTTTCACTACCACTCCCTTGGGACAAGACCCCTACCCTTGGTTGGGTTACTATATTATCGACGATCGTAGACACTCATATCGTAAGATAGTGTCGTTGGTCACGATAAGCATCATACCTTCATTTGGAACTTCCCCGGATTCGAAGAGATGTGGGTATCTCTTCTTCATATCTTCCTCAACTTCCCAAGTAGCTTCCTCAACAAAAGGATTTCTCCAAAGAACTTTGATTGATGCTACTTCCTTAGCTCTCAAGTTCGAATATGATAAGCTATCCTTGATACCAACATCTTCAGTAGGTATGATAAGTGAAGGATCGCCCATTCACTTTTTTAACATGGAGATGTGGAATACCGGATGAACTGCTGCTAACTCTTGTGGTAGCTCTAACTTATAAGCTACATTGCCAATCATCTTGGATATTCTGTAAGGACCAATATACCGGGACTAGGTTTCCCCTTCTTGCCAAATATCATAACACCCATCATGGGTGAAACTTTCAAGTAAACCCAATCATTTAGTTCGAACTCTAAGTTTCTTCTCCTAACATCTGTATAGAATTTTTGACAACTCTGCGCTGTTTTTAACCTCTCTTGAATAACTTTCACCTTCTCCATAGCTTGATGAACTAAGTCTGGTCCTATCAACCCAACTTCACCAACTTCAAACCATTCAATAGGAGATCTGCATCTTCTCCTGTAAAGAGCTTCATAAAGAGCCATCTGGATGCTAGAATGGTAACTATTGTTGTAAGCGAACTCAATGAGAGGTAGGTGATCATCCCAATTACCCTTGAAATCAATTACGCAGGCCCTCAACATATCTTCTAAAGTTTGAATAGTGCGCTCTGCTTGACTATATGTCTGAGAATGTAAAATAGTATATAAGTTCACCTTTGAACCCAAGCCTTTCTGAAAAGATTTCAAAAACTGTATAGTAAATTGTTCTCCTCTATCTGAAATAATCGATACCGAAAGCCCATGAAGTCTTACTACCTCTTGAATATGCAACTTAGCATAATCTTCTGTTGAATGGGTAATCTTTACCGGTAAAAAGTAGGTTGATTTTGTCATTCTATCAACAATCACCCAAATAGAATCATGCTGCCTGCGAGACCTTGGTAAACCTGTGATGAAATCCATATTGATCATCTCCCACTTCCATTTCGGAAGTTCTATATTTTGCGCCATACCTCTGGGCCTCTGGTGCTCTACTTTAACTTGTTGGCAATTCGGACACTTAGCAACAAACTCTGCAATGCCCTACTTCATACTACTCCACCAATAAACATATCTCAAGTCACGATACATCTTTGTGGAACCCAGATGGATAGAATATCTGGACCTATGAGCTTCCTCCATGATCCTCTCTTGGAGCTTATCCACCCTTAGTACACACAACCTACCTTGATACCTCAATACACTATTTCCCCCTTTCTCAAAAGCCATTACTTTTTGGTTATGAACATTTGCCTTCAATTCAAGCAAAATAGGATCTTGGTCTTGCTTTTCTTTCACTTCTGACACAAATGATGATTCAGCCTCATTCATCACCATTACTCCTCCTTATGTGGAATCCATTAGTCGAACTCCCAATCGTGCAACCCTATGCACATCTTTTACTAGTTCTTTCTTCTCTTCCTCAACATGGGCAGTACTACCCATAGACAACCTACTCAAGGCATCAATAAAAAAATTAGCCTTACCTTGGTGATATAGAATACTCATGTCATAATCCTTAAGCAACTCTAACCACCTTCGCTCTCTGAGATTAAGCTCTTTCTGATTAAACACATACTGAAGACTCTTGTGTCACGCCCCAAAAAATGGGGCGTAACTGGCACTTGATACCCTAATACATCGAGTTACCCACTGAAACATACTAGCTAAACCAAACTTGTGAGGCAAAAAGATGGGCAGCACAACCTCTAAGAAGTGACGCCTAGACCGAGAGGTCATGACCTGAAAGAGAATAACCATACAAACAATGGTAGACAAATCGAAAAGTAAAATAAAAATGTACTATCTAGCCGATGAGGCCACAACCGAAAACATACCTACTTACACACACACATATATATACATGCCAAGACTATTGGCCGGAGGTTGAAACATACAGAAAGAAAACCCAGAATATTGTGTCCACAATAGCCTCTACGAGTGACATAAGCACTGTCGGGACAAGGCCCCGACTATACCCAAACTGTACAACAAAAGTAAACACCCTCTGAAAGCCCCAGGATAAGATGGAGCTTACCAACTCACATTTGAACCTGAATCTTAACGGGTGAGTCGATTAGAGTCCTTGCCTGTACCTACTCGCACAAAACTAAAAGCAGCGTCCCCAGGCAAAGGGACTTCAGTACGAATAAAAATATACTGGTATGTAAAGCTAAAAGTAAAATCATAAACATTTACTATAAAAGGGTAATAGAGATACCACCTGAAACTGAAACCCAAATATTCTCCATGGCTAACCTTTAGCCCCCTACTACTTCAATATGCATGGTATGCTCATATAATCGTATGTCGTGAATACATATATATATATATATATATATATAGATGCAAATGCGTGACATACCCAACCAAAAGTTAGCAATGGTGGTGCTTTCCGGTAGCAAACCGACATCATATTCGCCAACTTGTGGCCATATGTGTCTCATACGTATAAATATCGGCAATAGGCCCCATACCTCCCGAATACCATGTCATGTCATGGATTTATAACACCTAGGAGTTACTGTTGTCATGTTGTCAATCTTGGCCCGTTTGTAGTCTTGTTCTCATAACCCCATAATAACTTTCATATAACATATAACAATCTCATGGAACCTGATATGTTCTTCCAAATAAGTTTGAAAAGTTAACTCGAATTTTAGAAGGATAACCTAACCTTGTTGATATTTATAACAAGTTTAAGGTGACTTACTTAGTTCCTAACTTGGTTCCGAGATAATTAATAAAAGAAATATTTCAAAAACCAAGTGTTCTAATAGTTTACATTTAAATTATATTTGAGAGTTTTGAAGGTCGTGAGCTACTTTAAAGATTTTTTTTAATAATAACCTTAGTGGAAAAAGAGGGCTGTCACAAGTAGTAAGGGTCTCGCGTGACATTTAAATTCACATTACCCAAGGAAGAATACAAATTCATACGTGCGGACATATAATCAAGGAAACTGATAAAATGACATGTAGATGTCGAACACTCTATTTATCCGAACAAGTGAAATATCAAAATAACAGAATCATGAAAATAATTCAGCTGAGATCCCAATGTCTTTCACTGAAGGTCTTTCTAGCAAGAGAATAGCAAAATATCACATTCGGCGTTTTAGGAATTTCCCAGGATTGGTGCTAAAATGAGGGACGTAGCTTCACCTTAACATACCTTTTCAATGAACTCTCGAATGGTCGTAGCTTCTTCACGAAAGTTGTTTCTTACGTCCTAAACTTCGCAAACACTATATATACACAGCTGGTACACACCTATAAACAGTTCATAATTGTTCTTAAATCAGCAGATTTGCCAAATGGCCTCAACTTGACGAAATGTCCATAGAACTTCATAAAAACAATCATAAAAGAGTCTGGAGATGATTACCTTAGTTAACCAAGTGTAACCCTTGAAGAAACACCAATAACTACAAATTTATATCTTCAAAAACTTGCTCCAAACGCAGCTAATAGAAGGGGAAAACGATTGCCACATGTACAGATCACGTTTCTAGGCACGGGGGGAATCTTTAATGGTAGAAATCATCAAAAACCGACCTTCATCATGCAAGTACTCCATAGGAACCCTATCTTAAGCTTTCTTTCTGTTTTGGAAGTAAAATTAAATGTTTTCATGGCTTAAAACGTTGAGTAAGCCGACATACCACATTTTTTACCCAACCCAGATTCTGCCCCGACAGTCCGTAGTAAAATCCTCATAACTCCGATGTCGGTTGGATACGGGGTTTTGTGTGTTGCAAACTAGACTCGTAGACCTTCGATTTAATGGGTGATAGGTCTTCTAACTCTTTATATATTGGGAGAAAATATCCAAGACATTTGACCCAAAGTTAAGAAAATATTATTAGATAAACTTCGATAACTTTTGCCGACTTTAGTTTCACTTATTTTCTTGACTTCCAAACTTAACATACGACCCTTGTGCTATTATAATACCTCATAACACACTATTCTTAGCATGTTTGACAGTCATAGGCTTATCCAAAAGGTATGAGATAAGTTAAACCTTTCAAACGGGCGAAGTTCTACCCGAGCCTTTTCTTTTATCATGAACTTTGTTTGAGGGGTGCCTTTGACCTAAAACTTTAGTTTAGTTCCTTGATATTGCCACCTACTTGCAATCTTAATATCCAATGTACGATACAAAGTCATATACACCTCATATAACCATGACATACTACGCCATATATATTATGAATGATTAGAGAAAAAGTACGGGATCTTACATCTTGTGATCAATGAATACATCTACATGAACACTATACATAGAATGATGCCATATTTTTAAAGCAAATACTATGGCAGCAAACTCTAGATCATGGGTTGGGTAATTCTTCTCATGAACTTTCAACTGTCTGGAGGCATAAGCTATAACCTTGACATTCTTCATTAACACACAACCCAAAACTACTCTAAACGCATCACAATACACCACAAAACCTTGAGTACTCTCTGGTAAGGTCAATATTGGGCAGTAGTCAACCTTTTTTTCAATTCATGAAAGCTTTTCTCACAAGCTTCAAACCATTAAAACTTAACTGTTTTCTGAGTCAACTTGGTTAAAGGAGACGAAACAGATGAGAACCCCTCTATGAACCTTCTATAATATCCAGCCAAACCCAAGAAACTCCTAATATCAGTTGGAGATGTGGGTCTAGTCCGATTCTGCACTGCCTCTATTTTTTGAGTATCAACTCTAATTCCATCTCCGTAAACAATGTGGCCGCCTAAGAATGCCACAGACTCAAGCCAAAACTCACACTTAGAGAACTTGGCACACAACTCTCTATCCTTTAGAGTTTGGAGAACTATTCTGAGATGACTAGCATGATCTTCTTCATTCCTCGAATAAATTAGTATGTCATCAAGGAACACAATAACAAACATATCTAAATAACGCTTGAATACTCTATTCATATGGTCCATGAATGCTAATAATGACCAGAAACTAATAATGACCATAAGGGATCTTGAAAGTTGTCTTTGGAATATCACATTCCCTTACTCTTAACTGATGGTAGCTTGATCTGAGATCTATCTTGGAAAAACAAGTAGCACCCTGAAGTTGATCGAAGAGAACATCAATTCTCGAAAGGGGATACTTATTCTTGATGGTAACCTTGTTCAAGTGACGCTAATCTATACACATTCTAAGAGAACCATCCTTCTTCCTCACAAATAAGACCGGAGCGCCCCAAGGTGAGACACTTGGTCGAATAAAACCTTTCTCTAAGAGATCTTTCAACTGCTCTTTTAACTCTTTTAACTCTGCTGGTGCCATCCTATATGGCAGAATAGATATAGGACGAGTATCAGGAAGAATATCTATATCAGACTCTATTTCTCTCTCATAAGGGACTGGGAAGATCATCTAGAAAGACTTCTGGAAACTCTTTTATTACTGAAACTAACTGAATAGGAGGTTTCTCAACACTAGAGTCATTAACTCAGACTAAGTGATAGAAACACCCCTTAGAAACGAACTTTCTTGCCTTAAGGTATGAAATAAAACGACTGTTAGGCACTGCTGAACTACTCATCCACTCTACAACTGGCTCATTAGGAAACTGGAACTTGACAACTCGAGTTCTACAATCAATTGAGGCATCACAGGAATGAAGCCAGTCCATGCTAAGAATGACATCAAAATCTACCATGTCTAACTCAACTAAATCAACCATGGTAATCTTGTGATTGACGGAAATAGTACAATCACGATAGACTCTCTCTGCTAGAATAGACTCACAAACAGGTGTAGAAACACTGAAGGACTCAATAAGTTTCTTAGGAAGAACATCAAAATTCATCGCAACAGAAGGAGTTACAAAGGATAAACTCGCTCCTAGATCTAGCAAAGCATAAACATCAAAGTTAAAGACTTGTATCATACCAGTGACAATATTTAGCGAATCCTCTTACTCTTGGTGACTAGTGATAGCATAAAGATGGTTTCCTCCTCCGCCTGCCCCTTAAGTAGCTCCTCTAGATGCAGCTCTGTCTGGTGGAGCAACTGAAGAAGACTGGGATCTATTTCCCTCATTACCATTACCCTACTTGTTCTTTGGACACTCTCGCATAAAGTGACCATTATTGCCACACTTGAAGCAACCAGTGGAGCCATCACGACACGTCCCTAAGGGGTTTCTACCACACTTAGCACATGCAGGAGGCTTACTACCACCTTGTTACATACTACCTTCAGAATAGGCAGGTTTAGCTCTGAATTTCTGATTATTGTACTCACCTTTGTTCTTTGGTCCAAGTGCATTAGCAGATGATGGAGCAGGTCCCTTTTGTTTTTGTTGGAGGGAAGACCGGTTCGCATTAATCTTTTATTGCCCGGACTCATTCCCTGATGTCTTAGCCCTCTTATTCTTATACTCTTCTCTATCCCTCAGCTTGTCCTCTTCAACTTGTTGCACATGGATCATTAGCCTTGCTATGTCCATATCCCCTATCAGCATAGTTGTGTTGCCTTCCTTGTTTGACAGGCGAGAAAACCAAGAAATGAATAAACTCATCCAGCTTCTCATGTCGGCAACCATCTCCGGAGCATAGAGGGAGATTATGTGAACTTCAGACTGTACTCATGAACGCTCAAAGAATCCTGCTTAAGAGTGAGGAGCTCTCGTACCTTTGCTTTTCTCAGGTCTCAGGGGAAGAAACACCCTAAGAAGGCCTTCTCAAACACAGCCCAACTCACCAGTAGTGTACCCTCAGCTCGGTTCTTCTTCCATTGATCAAACCAGATCCTAGCGACACCCTTCATTTAGTATGCAACTAGTTTCACTCTCTCAGCATCATCAATATGCATGATCTTAAAAACCTTCTAAAGCTCCTCAATAAAGCTTTCTAGATCCGCAGTAACACTTGTACCTGTGAAGCTTGAGGGATTCATCCTTAAGAACTCACGGACTCTAGAAGTACTAGCCACTTCCTGATGATTCTCTCTCTATTGCCCAGCTTGGTTGGTCACAACTTGGCGGAACATCCGGATGGCCTCACGGAACTCAGTATTGGTATCCTCTCCTTGGGGTTGCCCTTCAGGTGCATTAGGTAACCCTTGTTCCTGTGGTTCAACATTTCTTCTAGCCGGATGACCTCTGACAGCTCTTCATGATGGCATGATCTGAAAGACACGCACAATCACGAGTTAGAAGAAACTTTATAGATATTAACTCTATCACACGAAGTGAATGTGAAAGAAGTGAGATAGTTCCTAAGTGTCACAGCCTCATAATTATAGATGTGGTGCACTTCACATTGATAACTAGCACTCTACTGACATGGCTTCATATACTCCCTAGGACTCTTGAACTCTGTGCTCTGATACCAAGTTTGTCACGCCCCGAGCCTACACCCTGGGCGGGACTGGCACTCAAGAACCATTGATGGCCCCAAACGAACCCTTGGCCTGGCTTACTACTCAGTGAAAGACTTAAACACAAGAAAATAGTCTCGAATGATGAACTTATGAAATAAACTTAGAATGTCTTAAAAGAAACATTCAACTAGCAAAGATGGTACTCAAGTCTCAAATCATAAGCCAATAACAAAATAATGACTAATGAACTAACTAACTGTCTATCTATGAAGCCTCTAAAACTGAGATGGATGTCGGGACAAGACTCCGGATCATCCTAACAACTGAAAACTACTAAAGCAAGAGCAATGAGGCTCACCACAAGACTCTGAATGTTCAACTGGATCAACGAAGCATTGGATGCTGATCCTGGTTACTTGTATTTGTATCATAACAACGATGCATGACAAATGGCATCAGTACATTGAATGTACGAGCATGCTAGAGAAAACCTAAAACAAGACATAAGCTTGAAAGGAACTAAAAGAATAAACATGTTCTCAACTCAACTCAACTGAACAGATAGAGCAGTATAAATAAGTGCAATATAAAAGAAAACATTTTTAAAACATGGATAATAACTCTGTGTATTTAGAAATACAATAGTAACTCTGTATGTATGCAAGGATACAATATGCACTCTGAATGTATATAAAAATACAATGAACCCTGTGTATATAAGAATACAAAATACTTCTGTGGGAGTTTCTCTAACCGACAACCATCACTTAAGAGCTATCATGATGATACATTATTTTGCCTCACGCTGCTAGGGACATCCTATACCTTACCGAGGGTATAAGACCTGACTACTAAGTGGATCCACTAGTCTATGCTAAAAAGCACTAAGGAATCATCTAAAAAGTATGACCGTTTTCTACCCATGGTGGCTACAAGGTTTATTGGGGCTGGGAGTTGTTTGAACTCTCCCCCATATCGATGTTCAATACTACTCTCGAAATATGTTTAAAAAAATAACTTATTTCTGTGGTTTGAGATAATTGCTCAATACTTATTTCAAAAACTATTCATGGAAATCAAAGTTTCCTCTCTTACTTAATTGTGAAAGCATTTACTCTTTACTAAAAACTAGCTCAAAGGCTCCTTTTGAAATCTCAGTTTCTTTCTTGTTTAAATGTGAAAACATTTACTCTTTGGGAATACATAGTTCCGATATAGTCTTTTGAAGAAATGAACTTCCATATTTACTCTTTACTCTACTCGAAACTCAAGTTTTGAAACAAAGTTAAAACATTTGTAAAAGACTTTTGGAAAACTCTATGAACTTCTCTCGACTTGACTTTTAACTTTTCTTGAATTGAATTATGGATTCAAGGCTCATGATCTCATGTTACTGATGATTTCATTTTTTTTAGACGTACCTTAGAGTGTAGAAATCAACTAGAAAACATAGGTACGTTACAAGGGAACTAGTACGGAAAGAAGTGGGAAAGGGTAGAAGATCTGGAGTACCTGCGCTCTAAGTGGCGGGGGCACCAGAGGTTAAACTTTAGACACTGGCTTGGGGCGCACTGGCTGGCGTGGCGCCCCAGAGGCCATACTACAGACGCCTGTGCGGGGCGCTCTGAGTGGCGCGACGCCCCACCCCTTTTCCCCAGATTTTGACGAATTCTCTTGGTCGTTTTTCAACTCTAAACCCTCTAGGTTCAATTGGGTCTTTCCCCAAACACTTAGATTCGACTATATAACCAAAATATGCAAGAATCTACTCAAAACAACGTCTAATTTCATGAATTTAAATCAAGAACTTCTCAACAACTTCAACAATCAAGAACCCAATAGAAACTTCAAACAAATCCATCAAGAACTCAATTTCTATACTTTTAAGAACACAAATTTGCTGAATAAAATCATGATTGGCGTGTGGGTGAACTAACCCAACGCTATATGATCTCACATACCTCGTAGGGATCTCTCCTTGGCGAAATCCACAAGCAATTCTTCAAGAACTTGGCGATTCCTTGCTTCTTCTTCTCTTTTCTCCTCTTATTTTCTCTTCTCTCAAAACCCTCAATTAATTTCAATAGTGTAAACCGAATCCCATCGGTTGAGACCCCAACTTAATTACCAAAAATGAATTTAATTAATTGGATAATGAAAAGACCATAATACCCTTCTAAAATCCGGTTTTGACTTTCCTTAACTAGACAACCCAACTTCAAATGGGAATATCTCCCACATACGAACTTGAAACTGAGAAAACTCGGCGGCGTTGGAAAGAAATTCAAAGATCTTTCCTACAGTATCCTGTAGTACCCCTAACTCATCCTGATCTTGGAGTTATCATCGTTTCAAGTTGACCTAAAACTCATACTTAACTTTGTCAAACTTTCCAAATTTGATTATTTCCAAAAACGATTTCTTTCTAAGTCTAAGTCTTTCTAGTAACGGGGTTTTACAAGAATAATCGAAATTAAGAAAATTCTCTTACTTGAAAATAAAAATCTATAGATTTTAATTTGCGATATTCAATGGAAGATTAGAGGTAATTGTGTTTGGAGGAATCCATGTATTATCCATCCTTGTACATATTCCCATTAATTTAGGTTAGCTCTTCTTCAACTTTTTCCCAATTCATCTTCATCTGCTTTCTCCTCGATTGTGTTTTGTTTTCAATTTTTTATTCGAGTTCTACATTTGGTTGTATTACAGTGTATTGCATGGTTTTTTTAAGACAATTATTTCACTTTGGATTTGCCTTTCTAAGATTCCATGAAGCTTTTATGATAGTCATGAGAATGCTAATTTTGTTGTGCTTTTCCATTCCTAACATGTAATATATATTTAGTTTTTTTAAGTTAGTGAATTAGGGGGTTCATAAGGCCACTAGATTTTGAGTAATCTTATTAATGTTAAAATTTAATTAAGAAATTGTTTGATCTATCTAAGAAAAATTATCATGTGTGTTCATGTGCTAAAAAAAATTAGAAAGATGGATTGAGACTTCTTCCAATCGGATGTTCATCAAAATACAAAGATGAATTTATGAGTGAACAATAATTAATTCTCCACTAATTTTTGTAGATAAAAAAAAAAGAATTAATTAAATTTCAACTCTTTTTATATATATTATTTTATTGTCGAAATAGTTTGTTATGATTATTATTAGGCCCGTGCTTGCACATTATTTGGCACATGATTGAAACTAATTAAAGAGGAAGGATCATAAAATCAATTGATCTCTTGAACTATTTGATGTCTGGTAATTGTAAGAAGAATGAACCATAAATGGAGTAAATGTTGCTAGCAGTGGTCTTTTGAAAGTTCTCAGTCACAACCAGGAAGTTGCGATTGTACGACCACTAAGCCCGATGTGCGGGAGTATCTGCCACAGAATCTAAAGTACCCAAGATTGTAAGAGCAGGGATATATTGGTGAGTGCTTCACTATTTGATTTCAACATAAAGAAAACAATGGAACATACGTTGTTAGTTTTGAACAGTAGTTCTTCTCCTCGTTCATTCTTCCAAGAACAACTTGAGCACCATATAAGAGAACCTATTTTAGTTTAGAGCATTAGAAAAGTAAATAATTACATAGAGAATCCTTTAATTTCATTTCATATATAAACTCAAAATTGAGATATTTGAGAAATATGAAAATATGTTGTAAGAGAAATACCTGTGCTGAGGAGCCACCAGGCTCAGACAATAACACACGAGGAAAGGCATCAAAAGGCATCTGATTTATTGGAGTGAAAAATCTCCACCTTATAATTTTCTTCACCAACAAATCCAGCTACACAAATAAAAATAAAAATAAAATTGGCGAACATTAGAATACATGAAAATAATTGTGGGAAGATGAAAAGTACCTTGCTTTTCCAATCGATATGATGTCCCCATTTAATTAAATGGGTATTTATAGTTTGTGGGAAGAGAAAGAGACTTGGCAAGTAACAGGAAATACAAGAAAAGAACATCCAATTTGTAGTTTGCCTCATTTTCAGATAACCATCCCAATCTTTCTTCATCCATTCTTAACTCCTTGTACAAAGTATAAAGTGTCTACATTCCTCTTCAAGTTTCTCACTATCTATCTAAAAGTATCAACTTTTAATCTACCCATACTTTATTATCAAAATATAAATTTTCTATGTTTCAAAATAACCTACTTCAATCCAATTATCTAGTCATTTTCACTCTAGTCAATATTATATTATTAGTATTCGTATTCATATTTAAATGTCATACTTTAAATTAAAAGTAATTTATAAATTTTATTATTAACTTGTTAATGTATTTTTAAAATAGTTATGCTAATAGATTATTACTATTTATATGATCATATTAACCAAATGCTTTGATAAACAATTTTATTTGTTATAATATTATTCTAATAGTTATGATCGACTATGCTTTTAGTTTGCCATATATTAATATTGAGCTATAAATAAAGCTATTATTTTCTTATTAAATAAAAATCAAATTTTAACTTTCCACATGAATTGTTTAATACCATAAGAGTAAAAAGAAATTTAAATATTCTATATTAGTATAATTTAAAACCAAAAATTTCAAAAATGTTATTTATTAATTTTAATTCAAGTCAAATTATTAATGAAAAACTAATTAAATTATAATTAGTACATATTTATTCTCAAATGAACATCCAATTTGAACAACCTTAATGTAATGATACTTATATATTATATACTAGATAATGTGTGCCGTGCACGCACGTGCCCAATGTTTACTTTATAGAATGATCTTGTGTTTTTTATTAAGCTAGCTCATTGTTAATACCTTAACAAGTTTTTACCATTTGAAATTGCATCATGTTATCAACAAGGGTTGTGGTAAGCATCCCTTCATCCTTAATCATAAGTTTCGGGTCCTATTTATCTTCAGAATTACTTCATTATTCCAGTTGGAGGATTGTGTCGTGCTGCTAGCGTAGTCGAACGTTTTGTATTTTCAAATTTGGTGTACAATGGATGGAAAACACATGCGGATTATTTTTAAGAATAATCTGGAGTATATAATGCTAGCAGTATTTTCTTACTTGAATAGCACTCATAAACGTGTTAGCAAGTTAAAAATTATAATAAGAATTAAATACATAAAATTTAACCACGATTAAGTAATATACATGTACACACATATTTTACAGTTTTTCATTTGACAAAAATATTAGATTGTCTTTCAATCCAACGTACTCATTGAATTTTTCATTCTTTAGCCTCTAGCAAAATCTCCAAATGCAACTACGGGCGGAATATCTGTTTCGTTTTCACAGGTGAGATCACTTGCCAATGTGTTTTTTAAAGTCTATAATTTATTCAACAGCCTTAGTTTGTCTATATATGAAACTTGGTACAACAGGGCAAATTCTGCCGCTGACACAGAATCTATGGTCATTAGATAGTACCCCTTTGGATCCATCTTCCTCTGGAAGCCAGTCATCAGTTGACCTCATCTTTCAGCCCATTCGGAAAGATTTCAAAACATTCCCTAGTAGGTATGCTTAGGTTCATGATGTCGTTAGTAAATAATCAATCTTTTTAAGAGGCTCACCACATTTAAGGTGGTCTCATGCAGTTTTGAGCTCCGGCTACATGTATCGCTGGGTCCTGGAAGGCTAACATTGATACCGTCTGTGAAGAATACTGATAACAATTCCCTTTCCTTTATATTTGGTCTACGCAACTACTTGTCAGTATCTGATATCAGATCTCAGCCTTGTGCTTGTCTATTCATATAATCATTACAGCTGAGCCTAAAAGAATTGTTCTCTACACTACTAAAAAATCACTATTTCCCCCCCTAAAAAATGTTCAATAGCTACTCCCACAAATATTTTGATTGAATCAGTGAAAAAAGAATAAAAAGTACCTCTTTCACACAAAATTTTTTGGAAGGTTCTCACTATTTCAGTCAGATGTGTTTCTTACCATGCATTTTCTCAGCGAGCTAGTTCGGTGAGAAATGAGTGGGAAAATCATATTCTATTACAAAAATATTCCACCAATACACGATAGGAAGAGACCTTTGTAGTAGTGCTAACATTTGACTATGTTGAGCTATCTTCCTGTATAGATTGATTTATTGGGTTGATCTGTAGTGAGGTGCGGGTTGAAGGACTAGAGACACTTGACTACATGGATTGTTTGCTACAGCGAGAGAGATTTACTGAGCAAGCTGATGCTATTACATTTGTTGGGGAGGTATTCTTCTGTGTCTAACTAGTTAATACTTGACAAGGCTTCAGGTTAAACTTCCTTATTGTGAATTCTGGAAATTTGAGTTTCAGTTGTTAGTTTATTTTGTATGGAGCAGCTTAGTTTTTCCTTTTCCCCAGACAAACAATTGTAAGGATTTCTTGTTGCTGAATATTGTTAACCGTGTCAGGTCCATCGTGTTTACTTAAGTGCACCTCCAAAAATTGCCATCATAGACCATGGGAAAAAGAGAACCTTTGTTCTGCATAAGGAAAGTCTACAAGATACAGGTCTGTACAATCCATACACTCACTAGTTACTTATTTTTGTATCTTTTAAAATTGATAAATCATTTTGACTGACAGTTCTTTCGAATCCATCGGACAAAGTATCCAAGGCTCTCCCTGATTTTGGTATGGAGGATTACAAGATTATGATGTTAGTAGATTCCACAAACTTTGAAAAGCCAATTGTTCTGAAACCTAACCAAGAATGGAAATGTTGTCAAGAGATTGCTGTGGTCTCTTTGAGCTATTGTAGTGGGCAGTTGGATCCTCAAAATGTTATTTATCAGTTAACTTGAGCTTAATTTAGTTACTTATGGGGCTTCCATTGTGTTGTTATATATGCTTTGATGTGTATATATAGAGAGCAGTACGATGATCCTGCTATTTTACATTTTAATGTTCCATGAGTTGACCTGCCCTGTTTATTGATGAGGTCAATGAAACATGAAGTTATAGTAAGATAAAGTGAAGTAAACAAGGGTTTGTGTGGTTCTCTGTGAATTGTCTGGCTTCCTACTAAGTTGAATTCTTTAATGCTCTGAGTAATTATACGGGGTAAACCGCATCTAGCAAAAGGACAAACGAGACCATGACATGTGGTTGAGTCTGAATCTGAGAGATGCTTGCTTTGGCACGAAAAAGTTTGGGAGGATCATCCCCAACGTGACCTAAGTCGATATTGCATCATCACAACCAAGGCAATTCCTTAATTGAGTAGCCTGTATTACCGCTCCTCGGGGGAAAACCCTTTTACACTTGTGGCATCCTTATAATGACTCTTCTGGATATCAACAACCAGTCTCGAGCTTTGCTCTACCCTTCTCTCAAATGGGCAGATTGTTTTATTTATCGAACTCCCAAGACTAGATTTGTAGAAACAATCTGATCTAGCTTTGAGAGCAATTAATACAATTCTAAGGACAAAATTAAGAATAACAAGAAGAAAGTAAAAGAAAGAAAATAAGATAGAAGGGTAGACACAAGAAAGGGATAAAAAAACAACCTATTCAATACAGAAATGACCTCCTTTGAATATTTTATCAAACACCTAATCTATTAGAAAGACCTCAAGGAAATTAGTATTCCCAAGAAACCCTTCTTTCTAATCTTCAACACAACCAACAGCTTAGAGAATCATTTCTCCCATATCATAATGGAATTTGACTCTTTAGCATTGGTGAATATTATCAATGGAGTTTGGGAAACACCTTGGAGTGTGACAATAGAGGTCAACTCTATTAATATGATGAGGAGTTATATATTAGTACGAGTACAACATTCCTAAAGGGAAGGGAATACTCTTGATGATTTTTTTTGCAAACTGGGTGTTTAATTTTACAGGTACTTTTGAGTTTAAGAATTTTCATGAAGTGCCACTGGTTTCAAGGATTTCCTTAAGAGCTTTGTTGAGAATTTCGGTGGTACAAAGTGTTTCGACTTCGAGCTCTGTCTGATATGCAAATAAAACTTCTACTTTGACACAACCTCTACTTGTACAACCTACACTTAGATTCTTCTTTCTTTTTTCAGTTGTATACTCACGAGAATACATTGCTATTATGAAATACAACATAAGACAATAGTACAAGTTCAAGTGAAGTGTGTACTTCACAACTAAGGCTAAGGGAGGTTTATATAGAAAGGTTTATGCTCTTGAAAGGAAAATCCAAGGGTATTTCTCAATCAAGGATATTGAGGAATTTCCTTGATTGAGGGAATTTGCTGATCCATGTCCATACTAGATATGTGCATGGTAAAATCGCTTTACTTTCTTCTTGTGATGATCTTCTCGATTGTCGACTTGATTATCGTTCCTTCCTTCTCTTGATAGCTTTGCGTGATTCTTGGATAGGATTGATGATCCTCTGATTTTGTTATGAGTCAAAATAGGCTTGATTACACCATTGGTAGGTTGTGCGAATCTAGATTCCCTTGATTAAGAGAACTTATCTCTTTTCATTCTTTGTGTTGCATGCTTGGTTAATTACCTTCCTTTTGGATTTCTTTGCATGCGAGGATCACGATTAATTATAAGTGTCGATAAACAAAATCAACTTATTCTACGGTGTTAACACTACCTACATCAATAAGGGAACACAAAAACAAGCACAACAAAGCCAAATTTAGATAAAGAGCTCGAAATTGGAGAACCAGAAAATGCAAAAGTGGAACTCGTGCATGGAGTCAAAAAATCAACTCCATCACCAGGTTCCAACCTTCAAGGATGTTGTGGCCCGAAAATGGACACAATTTGAGGTTTAATAAAGCCAAACCAAGGGAAACAGAAGATTGATTGAACCAGAAACCTGCCCACGAACTTTCCCAATGCAAACCATAAAAAACCACTCAATTCTGACAAGAATCGCCCTCAAAATTGCCAAAAAGCTGAATTGGAAAAGAGATTATGCATGTTGAATTTGTCTTTAAAAGAGTGAACTGCCACGTAAAATTTCCCTTCACGAAGGCGTAGGCCATCCGACGAACGCGGAGGTCAACAAAGTTGATCCTCCGCAAAATCAGCGAGAGGCCCGCGAATGTGAGGGTTAGGGCGAGTAACCCTTTGTAAATGCAGTAGCATACCCGCGAATGCACAAGCTTGAGGAGGAGACCCTGCATGAACGCGGCCAAGGCCTTGCAAATGCAAAGGTTAGGGGGGGATTGTCTCTGCTAATGCGGCTAAGGGCCCACAATCACAAAGATGAAATCATCATTTCCCCAGCAGTACTACATGAGAAGTCTACCAAGGCTATCAAATTCTCCGTGGGTGTTCGAAACTCGTTTGGAACCCCATCAACGTTAAGCAAATATGCTACTAGACTAGAAACGGTATTCCAGACTTAAAGAAATTGATGAGACAAACAGTAGAGGTTTTCTGTCAAAATGTTGACCAAAGTCAACACTTACAAAGAAATACCAAACAAAAATGCTAAATGCTACTAAATCATCATGGCTGCCTTGGGAACCGAACCAAAAGTCATTCTAGACCAACCTGGGCGTTCCAGAGATAATCGCTCTAACGAAACTTGATTCCGGGCACATTTACTAATACAGTTGACCGAAGTAAATATTAAAGAAAACTCAAAAGCTAAAACACATAATCGCACCAAATCCAAACGGAAGCCTCAAAACCTTAACTGATCATCACACTAGATCAAATCGACCGTTTCGGAACTGATGAAACCGATAAAGTTTTGATTTGATGTTATAGTCTTTGGATGCTGACTAAAGTCAACTCTTTCAAACATTAAGCCTCCAAAACTCAAAAAGTAGCACCAAACTTAGTCGAACGCCTCAAAAAGCATGTCACCAAACCCAACACTGCACAAAAGTTATAAAGAAGCTACAGGAATGGTGAAATAGTAAGAGCATGCCAAAAGCATAAAAATTATCCTGAGGGTCATTACATCAAGCATTACTGTTTTTGTAGGGCTTTTAAGGTAGTCCTTCGTCTTATCCCGACACTTATTCTCAATTAGTAGAGGTTTCATAGAGAGTTGATTCAATTCTTGTTTTCATATGTTTGACTAATTCTATTATTGTATTCAGTAATTTTCGTGTAGCTTACAAGACTCGCTTATTTTAGTAAAGTTCCTTAATTTAAGTTTTTTTTGCACATGTGTTTAGTCTTCCACTAAGTAGTCAGGCAGGTCAAGGATTCGCTCGGGGACCAGCAACAATTTTTGAATGTTAGCCATGTTAGCCATGTCTAGGGTGTAGGATCGGAACATGACAAAATGAGGTTTTTCAAATGGCTGAAAGAATATGTACGTATCAAAGATTATATTGAATCATTAATTATAATGTATTCATTTTATTCTAAATTGTATTATTTTGAATAAAAATATTTAGGTTTATGATGAATACTCAAATTTCAAACATTTGCAATAAGTCAGAGAAGTTGTATTTGACCCTACATCTCAAATTCACACTATGAAAAAGTATTGTGTGAATGGTTTTAAGTTTCAATTTGAAATTTTTTCTAGGTATAAGAAAACTAACAATAGCGGTGTGTGTTCAAGGTGATGTTGGCGATAATGGTAAAACTATTGAATGTTATGGTGTCATTCATGAGACTATTGAAGTAAGATATTTAGGTTGACGTAAAAAAATATAGTACTATTTCAGTATAAGTGGTTTAACCCATCACATAGAGGCACAAGGGTGGACATCCAACATAATATAATTGAAGTAAAGCACACCAGATAATACAAAAGTTATGAGCTTTTTGTCATTGCACAAAAAATCTAAGCAAGTGTATTACGCTTCATATTCGTTACGTTGAGATAAGGCTGATTGATGGGCTGTTATAAAGACTAATCATGTGGGAAGGATTACAATTGGTAATGTGTTAGATGTGGCGTACAAAAATGATGTCACAGTTGTTCAACAACCAATTGATGTTGAATTGAATTCTACACTAGAACATCCCCAACACATATTAGAAGAAGTTTCTAATGCTGATCCAATCACCGTCATCATAAACGAAAAAACTAACAACATGATAAGCACCTAAGAAGAAATACAGTCAATGAAAACAACTCAAACTCACAACCTAATTTTAAATGGATTAATTCGCTTGATTTCAACTAAAATAGTATGCACAAACTGTACATAAACATACTAGTTTAGTAGTTAACTAAAACAAGGAATATGTGAATCAAAAAACCTCTAAGAGAATTTATTTGAGAGATTTGATCCGAAATAAATTATGAAAATCCTGTTAAATTTCAGACGATATTTGTCCAAACTCATTCAGTAAATGGAAATTTACATATTAACCTCATAGAGCTTGAAATTTATAGATTAACATCGATTTCTGGGTAGATTGACAAGAAAATCTTCTCGGTAGTCCACTATTGTACTTCATGAAAATCTTCTTGAAGAGAAGATTGAAGTCCACTAGGAGGGATTCGACATGACCATTCAGATGAGCTTTGCATGTGCTTAGAGTCCGCTACACGGGAAAGTCTGATTGTTTCCATCTTTGGCTTTGAGAGAAATTCTAGCTAGTGGGTTTAGGTAAGTGAGTTAGAGAGAAGGAAAATGAATTAGAATAATTGGTCTTATTTATCACTTTACAATTCCTAAAGTTTTAACTCAGTTTCTTATAATCCAAAAAGTGATAAGTGTAAAAGAATCCAACCATCTAAAAGGTAATTACTCTAATCGTTCCTAAATCTCCAATTATTTCTCAAGGTAACAAAATGCTAGGTAAATTCCCAAGAATAAATCCCTAAGTAAAATCATAGCAAAACAATTTCTAAATAATTTTTCAGACAACTTGGGGATTTTTCTATAGATTAAAAAGGAATTTTTTAAACTTTTTTTTTCCAGATACCTAGGGATTTGCCTATAGATAATGTTCTTCTGGATATTTTTCCCTAGGTAATATCGCAACAACTAATTTTGTGCAAAATAACGCTAACTTTACCTGCAAAATTTGTTGGGAGTATATGTTTCACAAGTAATATATTCTAATATTAAGTAACTTAATAATTTCGCAAGAAAATCCCAAGTATTACATGCGACAATATTTTCCAAATAATATCCCCATTTAATTTGCACTATTCTAGTAGTGAACTCATGAACAAAATCGTTGAGGAAATAAAAAACAAGTATTCATCCTTGCTCATCGGCCTTAGTGTGTCCGGTTCTTCAAGAGGTTCCTCCCTTAGAATCCCTTTAGTGAACATATTAGATTTTTTATAACTAATTTTGAAAAACTTTATAAGTCTTTAAATTGTGATTTTAGTATTTATGAATATTTAATGTAGTTTGTTATTATATTATGCATATAATGTTTATTGCTTGGTTTGTTATGAAAGGAATGAATTGACGGATAGGGTCCTTTTATTCGTCGTTTTTCTGATTTTTTTCTTAGAAAAACTTTCCAAAAAAGCAACGCAGTGTATCGTTTCTCTAAATTCTTTTTAAGAAAAGTGATGCAATCTGTCACCTATTAAGTTTTTTTAAAAAAATAACAAAAAAATGACGCAGTTCGTCGTTTGAAAGCGACGTCATCCGTTGCTTTTTGAAAAGAGTCGAGGACAAAAGAGATAGAAGTGAGTGCGTCATTTTTCCATCAATTTTGATAAAAAAAAAACGTAATTTCTCAGTCATTTTTAGTAGTGCTTATCATGGAAGAAAACGCACGATATTATCCACTTAGATCTATTATGGAAGACTATAGATATTTGTTGCAGGTCAACAAGTCCATGATTAGACATATTAGGAAGATGAGAAATATAACATTTTGATTTTTTCTCTCAGAGTTCGCATTTTAGGATATCGAGTGTTTTCTCCCAGAGGACATGGTCAATATTGCTTATGAACGATTTCAATTTTTTTTTTTAATTTGTCTTTTTCCACTATAAAAAAAATTCAAGATATTTATTTGAATATTACCACCATATGTCCAAATACAAGATAGTTATATAATTAATGACACCATTTAGAGAGTAATTGGGGATAGGTCCATAATAATACCAGTACAACAAGATAGTACCTGAATTATCATGAATGTCATGGTTTAATTTTTGCAAGTGCCTACACCATAAAACATACATCCGAATGATGCAAAAGAATTGTCCCCAACTTGGTGGTTACATCTTATTTAACTCCACATTATGATATACCCAAACCCAACCAACACCATTTAAGTACAAAATATCTCTATTAATAAACATATGGTAAAGATAATGAGCTAATATTTTTCTTGTTTGGTCAATTCAAATAAATACCACTTAAATCCTTAAAAATGATTCTATATATCAAGGTAACAGATTAACATTAACATTGTCTTGTTCAATGCTATTATAAATAAACATTATGCAGCAT
The DNA here is from genome assembly GCA_029582545.1 of Solanum lignicaule. Taxonomy (NCBI): domain Eukaryota; kingdom Viridiplantae; phylum Streptophyta; class Magnoliopsida; order Solanales; family Solanaceae; genus Solanum; species Solanum lignicaule. The sequence continues at coordinate 26,017 of JAJOOF010006230.1, forward strand.
GGAACAAATCCTATATTTTTAAGGGTTTACCTTTTATACACTAGCTATTGGAATTGGCTAATAACACTGATTGATTGTATAATTAGTTAATTAAACTATAGCTAATTGTCCACGTGTAAATTAGTTAGCTAGTTAGAAAGTGTCAGAGTTAGTTAGCATAATAAAGTAGTTAGTTTGTTACACTGCTCAGCTGTATATAAGTAGTAGTGCATCACTGTATTGAGGGTTGGTTTTTTATCAATAAGAATTCTTTTTCAGTTCTCTCGTTTATGATATGAGTTTCAATATGGTATCAGAGCCTTGAGTCGAGATTCGATTCAACTGCATAGAATAGGTTTCCGCCATTGTAGATCCTTTGTGGAAGCAGAGGAATTATTACTACTGGAGAATCAGTATCGATTGGAGATACGTCTGCAGCATAGAGTGCTGAAACTCTAGAATAAATTGAGAAGAAGAGGAATCATCCTCTTTACCTACATCCATCTGATACTCCTGGATGGATCCAGAATTTACTAGCTATATAGAGAGATCTATACAATACATCAAGGTAACTTGACTGTTTCTGGTTATTTAACAAAACAGAGGTTATTATGGGATGAATTTGATGCTTTTGTCCCCCACCATCATGTAATTGTGATAAATCGAGAGTTTATGTGGATCAATAAGACTATTTGAGGCTGTTTGCATTTTTGATGGGGTTAAATAAAGTATTTGGTCAAGCTCGTAGCCAAATCCTAATGATGAATCCTCTACCAAATGTTAGTAAGGCCTATGCTATGATAGTGGCAGATGAAGGTCAGAGGATGACTGCAGGTACACAATCAAGGAGGGAAACACTGGAGCCTACTGCTCTTTATGCAGGGAGAGGAAATTTTCAGAGGAGCAATGATTCCGGGAGAGGAAATATGCAGAGGAACAACATGAGATCTCTACAGTTGAAGAAGAAAAACTGGGATTAGATCTGTGATTATTGCAGGTTGCAGGGTCATGTTAAGCTTGACTGTTTCAAGTTGAATGGCTATCCACCTGACTGGAAGTTTAAGAAGAAACAACCTAAAAATTTTAGTTCAGGTTATGATCAACATGGCACAGGGCAGATGCAAGGAATGAAGGTAAATCAGGTGAGAGTTGATCAAGGAATATTGCAAGATGAGTTTGCACCAATCTGCAGAAAAGAGGAGGGTCAAGAAGTGAGATCACAAGAGGTTTCAGCACTGGCAGCTCAACCTACTTTCACTCAAGGACAATATCAGAAAATTCTGCTTATGCTGGACAAAGAAGAAGCATGAACTTCAGGAATCAACATGGCCGCAGATATGGCAGATATAGCTAGACCTATTGCTACAACATTGTCTGTAAATAGTACTGTAAATGAGAGCGGGATAATTGACTCAGGAGCAACCTGTCATATGACTCATAACCTAATAGATTACACTCTGCTTGTACCTTTTCGGATCATTTAAATAGAAATATTCACTTGCCAAAGGGAGAAACTGTGTCTGTCACATATTCAGGAAGCTGTAAGACACCATGAGGGGATTTGTTAAAGAATGTTTTGGTGGTTCCTACATTCAAATTCGATTTGCTCTCAGTGTCACAATTAACAAAACAACTGCATTGCTCAGTTAACTTCTTTCCTAAGTTTGTTGTTTTTCAGGACCTCTCCAACGGAAAGGTGAAGGGGATTGGTAAGGAGGTGGATGGACTCTACTATCTCCCTAGTCATACACCATATGGAGAAGGGAAGAGTAATGAGATGATACTGATGACACACAGCAGTGAGAATTTGAACAACACATTGTTATGGAATAACATGTTAGTGCATCCTTCAGCCAGGGTGTTACAACAACTATCTTTGACTTCAGATATTGTAGATGATGTCTGTAAGAAATGTTCTATATGTCCACTTGCAAAGCAAACTCGATTGTCTTTTCCTTTGAGTTTTACAAAAACTAGTAGTATCTTTGAATTGATCCATTTAGATGTATGGGGACCTTACCAAGTGGCAAATCATAATGGTTACAGATTTTTCTTGACTTTTGTTGATGATAAGTCCAGAATGACATGGGTATATTTGATGAGATTGAAAAGTGATGTGTTTCCTATCTTACTGTCCTTTTATGTTCTTGTTAAAAATCAGTTTAATAAGCACATTTAAAGAATAAGGTCTGACAATGGGGAGAGTTCTTTAACAAAGATTGTAATGATTTTTGGTCACTCATGGGATTATTCATGAAAGTAGCTGTCCATACACTTCACAACAGAATGGAGTTGCAGAAAGAAAGCACAAACATGTACTTGAAGTATCTAGAGTACTCAGGTTTAATGGTCATATACCTCTCAGATTTTGGGGTGAATGCATTCTTACAGCTGTGTATTTGATCAATATACTGCCCACAACAGTATTGGAAGGGAAGACACCTTATGAGGTGTTTCACAATATCAAGGCAAGGCTTGATCATCTAAGAATATTTAGGTGCTTAGGTTATGGTACCAGATTGCCTAAAGGAGACAAATTCTCACCAAGAGCTGATGCTTGTGTATTTTTGGGTTATCCTGCTACTCAGAAAGGATACCTCATGTATAACTTGTGCAGCAAAAAGTTGGTAGTAAGTAGGGATGTAATCTTCAAGGAAGATATTTTTCCATTTCAAAAAATGGTTACTAGACAGTTGCCTTTATGTCCAAATCCTTCATTGAATACACACCATGATGCTGACCATGAAGAGTTATCTGATGAGATAAATGATGTGGAGACCATACTCCCACAGGAGCAGACATTTCCTAAGATTGATATGCATAATGACAGTGCAGAAAATGAAGATAATGCAGATATGATGAATGAAGTTGTTGCGAACAGTGGAGACAATGTACTGCCTGTTGATGTTTCAGTACCTGTTATTACTGAAAAACCAATACAATCTTTTAGGACTTCAAACCCTCCCATATAGATGAAATATTACATTACACAAGTCTCAGATACTAGCCAACCCTATTCACTAGGGAAATACATTTATACCAAGATATTTCTCCCAGTTATTCAATATAACTATCCAAGTTCTCCACTGAAACTGAGCCTAGAAGCTATGAAGAGGCCATTAGAGATAAAAGGTGGGTTGATGCAATGAAGTTGGAGATCCAAGCCTTGGAGGAAAATGGTACTTGGGAAGTAGTTAAACTGCCAGCAGGAAAATCTGCAATTAGATGTAAGTAGGTTTTTAAGATCAAATATCAAGCTGATGGGAAAATTGAAAGATTCAAGGCTAGGTTAGTAGCAAAGGGGTACAATCAAACTGAAGGTATTGATTATCAAGAGACTTTTTCACCAGCGGTCAAAATGGTGACTGTTAGAGCTATAGTGTCTTTGGCTGCTGCTAAATATTGGATCATTCATCAAATGGATGTGTTCAATTCTTTCTTACAAGGAGATTTATTTGATGAGGTGTACATGGAGTTGCCTAAGGGGTTCAAGATGCAGGGAGAAAACATGGTTTGCAAACTAGTTAAGTCTCTTTATGGACTTAAACAGGCATCTAGACAATGGAATGCAAAATTGACTAATGCTTTGTGTAGTTCAGGGTATATACAAAGCCATTTGGATTATTCCTTACCAAGACAAAATTTGATGGAATTGTAATTGTTTGGGTCTATGTGGATGACCTTTTGGTCACAGGAAATGATGCCAATTTGATAGAAGAAACCAAACATGTGTTGCACAGTCATTTCAAGATTAAAGACTTAGGAGAATTGAGGTATTTTTTAGGGATTGAATTTCTCAGATCCAGCAAAGGAATAGTCATGAATCGAAGGAAATATGCTCTAGAAATGATTTCTAAGGTGGGATTAATTGCTGCAAAACCAGCAATGACACCACTAGAATGTAACATGAAGTTAACTAGTGTGGAATTTGGTGAAGGCCTTGTCACTAGTGATGCTTTGTTTCCAGATGTTAACAAATATCAGAGGCTTGTTGGGAAGTTGTTGTACTTAACTAATACTAGGCCAAATATAGCTTTTGCAGTGCAATCTTTGAACCAGTTCATGCAGAAGCCAAAAAGATCACATTGGGAGGCAGCATTAAGGGTGATTAGTTACATCAAAACATAACCAGGAAAAGGATTGTTGATGAGTGCAACTACAAGACCTCAACTTACAGGATTCTGTGATGCAAATTGGGCTGCCTACCCAAATACTAGAAGGTCTGTGATTGGTTTTATATTGAAGTTTGGTGATTCCTTAATATCTTGGAAGTCAAAGAAGCAAAACACAGTGTCTAGAAGTTCTGTTGAAGCAGAATATAGAAGCTTGGCTACCTTAACTGCTGAGATTGTTTGGGTTAATAATTTGTTTCATGAATTGGGAGTAAAATTGATAGGACCAGCCAACATTCATTGTGATAGAAAGGCAGCTATACAAATTGCTGCTAATCCTGTATTTCATGAACGAACTAAACACATTGATATCGATTGTCAATTTATTAGAGAGAAGGTGCAGTAGGGATTAATCAAACCTACATACATACATACAAAGGATCAACAAGCAGATGTACTGACTAAGGCATTGAGCAGAATTCAACATGATACTTTAGTTGACAAGCTGGGATTCTTGAACTTGTTCAATATATCCAGCTTGAGGGGGAGTATTGGAATTGGCTAATAACACTGATTGATTGTATAGTTAGTTAATTAAACTATAACTAATTGTCCACGTGTAAATTAGTTAGCTAGTAAGAAAGTGTCAGAGTTAGTTAGCACAATAAAGTAGTAGTGCATCATTGTATTGAGGGTTGGTTTTTGATCAATAAGAATTCTGTTCCAGTTCTCTTGTTTATGATATGAGTTTCAATACTAGCGATGTATTTTTGCATTGCATAAATGATATCGAACCGTCCTAATAAGAGACATTAATAACATGGAATTTAAAGTTGATTATCTTATGTATCTTGTTAAAATAAATTGAGAGTTTAAAATCATTTTATATTATCAGTATATACAAGTTAATTAGTACTTGAGGATAACGTACATTAATGAATGAAAATCTTAGTAGCTTAGTTGGTTAATTATCTGAATTTTCATCTTAATTGTCAAGGTTTAATTCTCCACCTTATAATATCCTTACACATTTCTTTTTCCCCATGTTCATTTTTATTTTATTTTCTTTTTTAATTAAAAAAGAGAAAGTCCAATGAATTCAAAGTAAACCCAGATGAGATCTTATACACCCATTTTCTAAAAATTAAAAGGAGATATAGAAGACACTATCGAATTTTCTAACTTCTATAGAGGGAGCTATACTTTAGAGAGGTCCCTTCGTATATATCTTCAATATTCTTTCACTTCTTAAGCCTAACCATATATTAATGACATATAAGTATTATTCTTTCTTTCCAATTTATGTGACACAATTTGTTTAATTCTTCCATTACTTTTTTTATAATTTAAAACAATTTAACTTTAAATTTTCCCCTTTACTCTTATTAAAATGATCACACGAATAATAAAAAAATGTTTTAGACCATAAATTTTAAAAATCTTATTTAATTTTTTTAATTCTATTTCCCATCAAATAGAATGGAGATTAAACAGTTTAGGTTGAGGATACGTAGTGGGGCCCTCATTACAAAAAAAATGGTTCTTTCAATTTAAATATGATACAAATATAGACGAGAGGGAGTTGCTCGGATGGTAAGCATCCTCACTTCCAACCTGAAGGTTGCGAGTTCGAGTCACCAAAGGAGCAAAAGGGGTGGGAGCTCCCTCTCGTATTGGTGTTTAATTGTCAGCTATATCAGTTATTACTCTTATTAATAATTTGGTTACTTCTAATCCCGCCAAACACCATTATATATAGTTCATGTCTATCTGATACCCTTTTCTTGTACTGGAATATCATAAAGAAACACCAAAAAATAAGTTAACAGATGATTATCATCATATTAAGTATTTTAAAAAAAAGTTTCACTATAAATACAAGGGAAAATGGTCTGAAAAATACTCTAACTTTGGCCGAAATTGCTGTTACGATACCAAACTTTATGGAGGACCTTTTACCCCCTGCAATATTTCATAGTGTATTTTAAAGGTATATATGTGCTGTCACGACCCGAGAGCACCCTGTAGTTGTAACACGGCGTACTCGACTCCAAAGGGATCTAATACAAGCCTCATAGCTCATTCATTGCATACACAATAGAAATAGTACTACGGAATTAAAATTTTTTATTTAAAACCATATGATTCAAAACACTCATTAACAATTTTTCAAAAGACACAGCAGAAGTCTAAGTCTCACATGACCATCTTAGACCAACTTTAATAAGATAGGGTCACGACCCTTTACAATCGAAGTCTAAACAATAGTCTTAAAACATAAGGAACTAGAAACAATAAAAGTCCTTGTCCTCGATCTATGAGGACATACCAAGTCTTGGAGGAAAACTTTATCCAAGAACTTCAATCCTAGCTAGAATCAATCACTTGCCGGAACCTACACTTGCAGTAAAAATAAGAGAAATATGGGTTAGCACACAGAAATGTACAAAGTATAATGACCATGCAAAAACATGCTTTAAAAGAGACATTTTGGTTGGAAACCATGCATTATGCCGCTTTTTAGAAATACCATGAACAATAGCATGATAGACATACAATACAAGTATAATCATCATACAAGTCATAACTCCACATTTAGACAAGATCATCATGTAAACCATTACCTTCACCTTGGACCTTCACCTTAACTAACCCTCATACTATACCTTGTGCAATGCATGGATGGCGTCCCATACCACCATCCACACCAAGGCACCACATTAAGGTCACCAAAGGTGAACTTACCATTCCTTCCTTTTCACCTTTGCACCATATCCATGCATAAGAGACATAACATTTCATAAGGCATGACAAAGGAATATAACTCATAATATAACCCAAGTATAGCATGCATATCACATTTAGCATTTAAAAGCCAACATTCTTCAATTACTTCGTTTAGAGGACTTTCATACATTAGTCATTAAGACTGAGAGAACTCACTATGACCCTTTCAATGTCTACTCGTGCAATGTAGAGATGGCATCCCATACTACCACCTACACTTCATAGAACCTCTCAAGTGGCCATAATAGACCCCACACCGAAGAAAGGTGTTCTACTTGCCTAAGGTAGAACTAGGTAATATCTTAGCTTTGGTAAGAAAACCACTGGCTAATATATATCCTATGTGGGCCCATAGTTATGGGATAGGAAGATGTTCATTGGAACCCTAGCCTGACATTGGGAGAGTTTCCATCTTACCATATCCACTCGATGCTTAGCCTCCATTCCCATAGAGTAGTTCATTAACATTAACATCGTTGTACTTGAGAGAGATATCAACAATAGGTCTACCGACCCAAAGTACATTACACAAGAAAGGGCCACCATCACTAGGTTTACTAATTCAAGGTACATTAAGGGTAGCTCATTAACTTCCCAAGAAGGGTGCCATCTTCATTGGGTCTACCGATACAAGGGTCATCATTTCACACATGAAAGGGATACCATCATTTGGGTCTGCCGATTCAAGGCTTATCATTCATTCATTTATGGAAGGGTGCCACTAGCCTATCGATCCTAACACTCAACATTAGAATTGGTCAAAGACTCATCAAGCAAGGGTTACCAACACTAGGTTTACCGATTCATGTTTATTAAGTCAAGACACATTCATTGGTTGTTTATGACAGGAATGCCATAGGCCTATTGATTCAACAAATACAATATTTAGGAGAAACCTTCATATTCCATCATTCATCATTCATGAGTGTCAATTGAGGATATACTACCAATGACAACACAATTACCTTCTATACATGCTCATCATTCTATCATTGAAATAACATGCATATCCTTCACATCATAATCATACATAGTAATTAAACACCTACACCTTTCAAGTGGATCAACACCTCCAACACAATTCTAATTGAACATGTAGTTAGGTCATAACTTGCCTTCAAGGCCATGAATCTCAAATCATCAACACACCAACAATTTACCATAATTAAGGCATAGATAATGATACAATTCAATAACCCAAAGCAATTTAGACATATTTTGATCATAAGCTTTCATAATCAACAAACCCACTTCATAAAGGCATATTTTAGGAATTGAAAGGAATCGTGGGTTCATAGAGTATTTTAATCATAAATCATCAATTAAACACCAATACAATCTATATATGACATTAGTAACCATTTGAAATCGTTTGAAGAGAGAACCCATGAGATTGAGTAAAACCCTAGGTTTTTCACGAACTAGAAAACTTTGAAAACTTCTTTGAAATTGACTCTAGTGTGAAAGCTAACCCTTGATGAAGGATCACCATACTTTTACTAAGATTCCCAAGAAATTTGATGAAGAAACGCCTTGAATCCAAAACTCTAGCTCCCACTTCTTCTTCTTCTTTCTAGGAACTTCTAGAGAGAGAAATATTTGAAAGGAGGTGGGTTTCTTTTTTATTCTCTATGGAGTGACTTAAATGAGAGAATTCAAGTCTAAAAAGGTCTTAAAAGGTTTATATAGTTGCTAGGAAAGGAATAGAATAATAGGGACTTAACTTAGGAAAAGGACTAAAGACCCTACAAGTTACAACTTAAAAATTCTCACCCTTCCCGTCTTAGCTCGCCCTTTGGACACTTGAGCTCGCGAAGTGCACCAGGCGACTTGCCAAGTGCACCCTTGGCTCACCCTTTGTTCCAGTGAACTCACTAATTTGGGTAGTCCACTTGGCGGACTAGAGGGGAGAAGGGCGATACACCAAGCTGGTTGGTGAGTTTGCACCTAGTCGCCCTTTGGTCCAGCATCTTGGCCAAAATGGGGCAGCCACTAGGCGATCACATGGCACAAGGGCGACTCGCCCAACCCTTTGGGCGATGAACAACCCCTTCGCCATACAGCCCCTAAAGGAACAAGGCTTATTTCACCCTAACCTGCTAGCCTAGGCCCTTGCTTGCACCGTAGGTTTCCACCTTGCCCCACTTAGGTTCTAAAATAGCCTAGACATCAACCTAAAGTCACATTAACCCAAACATCAAGGCTCTAGTTTAACCTATTATTTTCCAAGTCGTTACATTATCCCCACTTAGGAACATTCTTCCTCGAATGACACTTCATACACATTAAGGGATAAACGACTCGAGACTAGTAGCCCAACAATCATGACGCATCATTACAAATGCATAATCATTGGAGGAAATATCAACTCCACATCAATAAGCTCAATGCATATTCAAGAAAGTAGGAACTACATTTACGCACTCATTATGCATTAAAGCAACAACATTTCTCATTTCGTTGGAGGAACTTCCTTCTCCAACTCACATCATGCTTATCATAACATCATTAAGGCAATTTATGCAACTCTTTTCAAGATCACATTTAAACATGCTTAACAAGACAGCCCATGAAGCATTTAAGCAACTCATCATAGGTGCATATGAACATGAGGAACAAAATCCATGAAAACTCAATTTTTTCTCATATAAACATGAATTCGACTAGAACATGCATAACATAAGGAGACCATGGAAACTTATTTTCACATAAGACTCCAAAACATGAAACAAGCTACAATGAACTCTTGGTCTCAAGCTTGAATAGGAATAGAAGGAAAGAGATAAGGATATCAACACTCTCTACAACCTTACTATTCATTATACCATCCCCTACTTAAGGGTAAACCCAACTAAGGCTAACATGAAACAACATAACAACCTCAATAAAGCATTCATGACCATAAGGAACTATCACTTACCGATACCTTCATCCGGGTTTGCCCCCTTGTTCTTGTTAGCTTGAAACACATAGAAACAGTTCTTCTTTGGAGCATTAGGATCTGGGCCAACATAAGAAACTTGTTTGGCCTCCCTTCCTCTAGCCATAAGAGTAGGACAATTTCTCACTTGATGATTACTTTTGCCACACCCATAGCACCCACTAGTACCGGCTAGGCACTTCCCATGATGCCTCTTCCCACAAGTGGTGCAAAGAGGTTTAGAAAATGGAGGCCCACCACCTTTCTCCTCATTAGCCTTAGGAGCACTAGAAGAATCTTGGTTAGGAGCTCTCTTCTTGAACCTAGGTTGACCTTGCTCATCAGACCTTCCCCTTTACAACTCCCTACCCTTCCTCTTAAGTTTGGACTCCTCAATAGATTGAGCATACACCATAAGTCTAGAATTGTCCATATCATTATGGAGCATTGCCGTACGACACTCTCCCTCAACTAGGTCGGATATACCCGCCATATACCTACTCATCTCATCTCTAGGGTTAGACACCAAGGATGGAGCATACTTAGACAATTGGGTAAATCTCAAAGAGTACTCTTGCACATTCATGTTACTTTGCCTAAGATTGATAAACTTCTCCATCTTAACCTCCCTTTTCTCATGGGGAAAAACCTACCCAGGAATGCTTCCTTAAACAACTCCCATTCAATGAGAGCAGCTCCAACCGGCCTATTTGCCTTCCATTGAGTGAACCAAATTTGGGCCACATCCTTCAATTGATAGGCGGCAAGTTTCGATTTCTCAATATAAGTCACCCCCATAGAACTAACTACACTGTACACGTCATCAAAAAACTCTTGGGGATCCTCTCCCACCTTAGATCCAGGAAATATCGGAGGATTCATCCTCATAAAGTCTCTCAACCTAGAAGCCATAGTACTCACATTGGGGTTCACATTAGCCTCAACACCCCTATTTGCTTGAGCCTTCATGGCTTGAGCTTGAGTAGTTACGGCTTGTGCCATCATCAAAAGAGCCGACCTAACTTCCTCATTGGTCATAGCCGTAGGTTCAATCGAAACTTGATTTCCTTGATTTCCTAGAGGAACTTGGTCACCTTGAGGACCTAGGTTACCTTGGGGAGGAACTCCCTCGTTCACAATCTCCTCTTCCACCGTTCTTGGGTTAGCCCTTGTATTCATATCCTATAAACACAAGAGAAGGGTTAGAAAAAAGACATCTATAAAGCTAAACTCTAAGGAACGTCTTTAAGAATAATGAAAGAAGTGTAACTTCTAATGTCCTATAGCCTCGCATAGATGTGTCGCGACTCACAACGATGAACAAGACTATACTAGACGTGGCTTGTGAGACATCGATCCTAAAAACCATTTCCAAAATCGTATGCTCTGATACCATGTTTGTCACGACTCGAGAGCACCCCCTAGTCGTAACACGGCGTACTCGACCCTGAAGGGGTCTAATACAAGTTGCATAGCTCATTCAATGCATAGACAATAGAAATAGTACAAAATTAAAACTTTTTATTTAAAACCATACGATTCAAAAGATTCATTAATAATTTTTCAAAAGACATAGCGGAAGTCTAAGTCTCACATGGCCATCTTAGACAAACTTTAACAAGATAGGGTCACGACCCTTTACAATCGAAGTCTAAACAATAGTCTTAAAACATAAGGAACTAGAAACAATAAAAGTCTTTGTCCTCAATCTATGAGGACATACCAAGTCTTGGAGGAAAACTCTGTCCATGCACTTCAATCCTAGCTAGAATCAATCACTTGCTGGAACCTACACTTGTAGTAAAAATAAGAGAAATATGGGTTAGCACACAGAAATGTACTAAGTATAATGACCATGCAAAAACATGCTTTAAAAGAGACATTTTGGTTGGAAACCATTCATTATGCCACTTTTTAGAAATACCATGAACAATAGCATGAGAGACATACAATACAAGTATAATCATCATACAAGTCATAACTCCACATTTAGACAAGATCATCATGTAAACCATTACCTTCACCTTAACTAACCCTCATACTATACCTTGTGCAATGCATGGATGGCTTCCCATACCACCATCCACACCAAGGCACCACATTAAGTCACCAAAAGTGAACTTACCATTTGGAACAACTCGGAAAATAATAGATTGAACTTGAGCCTTAATGTTTGGATTAGTGTGACTTGAAGTTGATGTCTAGGCTGTTTTAGAACCTAAGTGGGGAAAGGTTGAAGCCTAAGGTGCAAGTAAGGGCCTAGACTAGCAAGATTGAGCGAAAGAAACCTTGTTCTTTGAGGGGCTATTTGGCGATGGGAGTACTTGATCGCCCAAAGGATTGGGTGAGTCGCCCTTGTGCTTTAGAGATCGCCTAGTGGACTGCCCATTTGACCTAGGTGCTAGACCAAAGGGCGAGCTAAGTGGTAGCTCACCAAGCTGGTTGGCGTGTCACCTATTGGCCCCCTCCTATCGCCGAATGACCAACCCATTTAGTGAGCTCACTGGAACAAAGGGTGAGCCAAGGGTGCACTTGGCGAGCCCAAGTGTCCAAAGGGCGAGCTTGGACAGGCAAGGGCAGAATTTTTAAGTTACAACTTTAAGGGTCCTTTGTCCTTTTCCAAAGTTAAGTCCTTATTATTCTATTCATTTCCTAACAACTATAAGACCTTTTTATGACTTAAATCCTTTCATTTAAGCCACTCCAAATAGAATCAAAATAAACCCATCTCCTCTCAAATAGTTCTCTCTCTAGAAGTTCCCAAAGAAGAAGAAGAAGAAGTGGGAGCTAATGTTTGGATTCAAGGTGGTTTGTTCATCAAATTTCTTAGGGAATCTTAGTAAAGGTATGATGATCCTTCATCTAGGGTTAGCTTTCACCCTAGAGTCAATTTCAAAGAAGTTTTCAAGCTCATGAAAAACTAAGGGTTTTACTCAATCTCATGGGTTCTTTCATCAAACGTTTTCAAATGTTAAATTATGATTAGATTGATGTTTAATTGATGATTTAAGATGAAAAGACTCTATGAACCCATGATTTCTCTCAACTCCTAAATTGTGCCTTATGAAGTGGGTTTGTTGATTATGAATGAATGTTGATGGATTTATGCCTAGATTGATTTAGATTATTGAATTGTATCATCATATATGCCTAATTATGGTGAACTGTCGATGAATTGAGGATTTGTGATCATAGCCTTGAAAGGGCAAGTTTGACCTAATTACATGTTGAAGTAGAATTATGCTTGAGCTATTGCTCCACTTGAAAGGTGGAGGTGTTTAATTACTTTGTATATTGTGCTCATGGCCTTGAAGTCATAGTTTGAGGGATTGAAGTGTTATCATGATATTGTATATGTAAAAGTGATGTGAAGGATTTACATGTGATTTCAATGATAGAATGATGATTATGTTTAGAAGCTAATTGTGTTAGGATCGACTGTTATCTTTCTATTAACACTCATGAATGTTGATGATGGAGTGTGAAGGGTTCTACAATTTAATGTTGAATGTGATCTCTTGAATTGGTAAGACTAGGCATCCTTTTCTTATATGATGAATGTATCTTGACTTAATGTGTTGAATTGGTAGACCTAATGTTGGTAGCCTTCTCATAAATGAATGAAGTTCAATGATAATGTTAATGAATGTGGAGTCTATTGAAAGGCTATTTCTCAATTGTACTCCAACGAATGATAATGACTTGTTGTGAAAGGACTTACAAGATTAGTGTTTTATATGCTAGTGTCATTTCATCATGTAAGTAAGACATAACAATTTATCTTTCAACATAATTCCCTTATATCATAGTCTTGACGAATATTATTCATATTAGATTACTATAAACTAGATTATTTCCAACCATGTTTTCCTGTCACTATTAACATCGTACTTTCAAAGGTACTTTCTTCCTAACAGCGCCTCAACTTCGTTTACTCCCCTCGCGGCTTCTCTGCCTATGGTTACAACTTTAGGATGGCATAGTTTGGAAGTTTTTCCTTTTTTCCTCATGCTAACAAACTAGAAAACATGCTGGTAATAATTCTAGTATATAATAACTAATATAAACTTATTCTATCAATGCTACGATATTCAGGAATTAATAGATTTAGCTATGCATAATCATGAATATATGTACCTGTGTAGTATCTGCAATGTTTTGATCCATAGCTTAGCTTGAAATTTAGATTTCTATTGAGAGAATATTTTTGTTTACAAAGAGGCTTTGCTTTCCATGTAGAAAGTCTTGCCTTATGTTGCCTTCTGGCTCTACTATATATACAAGTATAAGTAACTCTACTATAGTTACTTTAATCTATACTGTAGTTACTTTACATAAACTATAGTTACTTTACATCTCCACTAACTTCTATAGTAATGTACACGTTGCTTATTACTTTACATAAATTCTTCCACTAACTTGCTTTTATAATAGGACGAATAACTTTTCTTTTACTACTTTATATCTTGTTTCTTTATCTTGTCGGCCTTCTTCACTCTAGATTGACAGCTGGAATCACATTATTATCGCCATAACATTTTGAGCATTGATAGTCTGGGTATTTGTGTCCAATAGTTCTGCAATAATTTGCCATTATCTCTGGTGAAATAAAACTTCGTCGTATAGCTCTTGTAGTTGGTTGTTGTTCTGGTTTTAGTATACTTAATATCCACTGACGTATTTCTTCCATATTTGCTTCTCTGGTTTCTCTAGAATTTGAATATATCATGGTTTGTTCTCTGGCATAATAACTCCATACTGAATTTCCACTTAAATAATTAGTTGATAATTCACTTAATATTGTAGCTATTCCAATAACTCTTTTTCTTGCGTAAAATCCTGGTATCTCTATCTTTTGTATTTCCTCTTGTTTTTCTATTTTTTCTGGTATTATCATTTCTCTTGTCAATCCAATTTTTATCACTTGTATAATAGGTTTGATTTCATCATATAATATCTCAGCTGGTGCTGAATAAAATTTTATATAAAATAGTGTTCCTTTAGTTATCCTCTTGTAATGCATAAATGCTTTGTGTAGCTCTGGAATTGTTGATATCTCGTCTCCTGTTACGGTATATACGGTACTTAGTAATCCATAGTGGTAGCAAGTCCCTACTAGATTGGTACTGGTTCCTGATTGTGCAATCAATTTGTTATATCCTTGTAGATTTTGGGTAATATAGTCTTTATTGGAATTTTTTGTATTTTTGGATCTAGGATTTAGGTTTAAGAAAGTTTGTATTTTATGAATATTTTCTATATAAGCTCTAGTTATATGGTTATATGTCTTTTTGTTTTGTCCTAGACTTTCCTTATAGGTATTAAGCTGAGGTGGTAAGAATAATGATTCTTTTTGGATTCTTGGCATAAATGGTTTTTCAAATATTTTGTTCATGTTTGTATTGACATATCTAGTTTTGTTTTCTTCCTTTGTTGCAGAGGTGCTTCCTGTAGCTGCATGTAACAAATTATTAGTTTGGGTTTTTCGGTGTTTCCCATTGTCACATTCTAGCTCTGGAATTTTCAAGTCTTCCGATTGACTTAGCTCCGCATATTTATTGTCATGCTGCTAACTTTTCATTTGTTGTAGCTCCTTATCCAGGCTATCTACTTTTGTACAAAGTAGTGTCATAGTTTTGAGTATCTTTTCGATAGTATTTTCTTTATCTAGATCCGTCTGTGTAGCTTTGTCTTGAAATGTAATCTGCAATGACATTTTTGTTAGTACTTATTACTTTTATTGTAAATGTAAAATTCTGTATATTTAATACTAGTCTTCGTATTTCTTTGGTTGTTACTGAATCTTGTATCTTCCTTGTAATCCACCATTTTACCTGCGTATTATCTGTTCTTACAATGAACTTGTTATATACGATATATGGTTCAAAAGCTAATAAACATTTATATAGGGCATATAATTCTTTCCTATTAATTTCCCGTTTTATTTCGGGATTTGTAAATGTTCCTGAGTAATATCTACAATGATGTTCTATTTTTTCTTTATTATATCTATATTTTAATACTCCTCCATAACTTATTTCACTTGCATCTGATTCTATTATGTATATAAATTTTTTATTTTCTTCTGGAAAGTATAATTTAGGTAAATTCTTACATAATAATTTTATTTTTCGTATTTGGTCTTGATCTTTTTCGTCAAAATAATATTCTACATCTTTCTTTAATTTTTTATGTAAAGGTTTTAAATTTTCTGCTAAATTAGGTATATATTCTCTTACCTGATTTACCAATCCTAAAAATGATTGTAATTTATTTTTCGTATCTATTTGTTCCTCAGAATTTATTATTTTTTGTACTATATGGTTTTGCATTTTTATACCATTCTTATCTATTTGTATTCCTAGAAATTCTATTTGGTTTTTCAATATTTCTGCCTTTTTTTTTTTACTTAAACTTATTCCTGAGTGTGTTATAATATGTATAATTTTTTCTAATAATCGTATATGATCTTCTTCTGTTCGTGAATATAATAATATATCATCTATGTATACTATGCAATTCTCTAGTTGATTAAAATAATTATCCATGAAATGTTGGTACCTTCCTGGTGCATTTTTATATCCAAAAGGTAGTACGTTCCATTCATAGAATCGTTGTGGTACTGTAAAGGCTGTTAATTTTTTAGATTCTTCTTCTATCTTTAGATGATAAAATCCTGATTTGCAAACAAATTTGCTGAAATAATTATATTCTTGTATTTGCCTTACTTTTAGTACTTTGTTCGGTATAGGATAATTATATGTTTTTGTTTTTGCATTTAGATTTCTGTAGTCAATAACCATACGGCTTTTACCTCTTTTTTGTTCGCTGTGTTTATTTACTATGAATGCTGGACTTGTATGTTTGCTATCGCTCTCTTGAATATATTTGTTTTCTAATAATTCTTTTATATGCATTTTGAATTCCTTTAAATCCTCAAAATTATATTTTAATGGTTTTTGAGTTATTATACTATTCTCATCAATTAGTTCAATTTTTACCTTTGTTTTATGTTTTTCCCATCCTTTTAAGGGATCTTCACTATATAACATATCTAATTTTTCCTGAATTAATTTTAATTTATTTATTGAAAATATTATTAACTCTATATTGTGGGTATTTTCTTTGATATTTTCTAATTTTTGAGTGATTTTTTCACTTCCTTTAATCCATGGTGTAGATTTTCTATTTTTATTAGCCACTCTTTTTGCTCCTATCTTTTGCTTACATGGTGTGGTAAACCACCAATGTGTTTTTGTTATTACATGAGGATATAGTTTTTCTAGGAATAGCATTCCTAGAAGCATATCTTTATTTATAAATTCATAACTATATAAAACTTAGGAAGAAGATATAAAAAAAATAGGTGACAATCTATATCTAATGATAGAGAAAGAAACAATAAGATTAGAAGATAGTCTAACTGCAATGGTACAGATAACTAGAGAAAATGAAGAAATAGATAGAAAAAAAGAAATAGATACAATAAAACAACAAGAAAAATTAGAAATACAGCAGATCGAAGAAATAAAAAATGATAAAATAAATGCCTTAGAAAAAGAACTAACTATGCTTAAAGAATTATATGCGGTTAAACAAAAAGAAAAAGAAATAGAAACAGACTTAAGAATGGAGATAGAAAAATTTAAGGAAAAATTAACTAAAGAAAAAGAAACCCAGATATAAGAATTGATAATATTGATATAGATGAAAACTGCTCGGAACAAGGCTCAGATATAAGTGAAACATATACGGAAATATTAGAAAAAATAGAAGAAACCGAAACGATTAATAATAATATAGAAATAAATACGGAAGAAATAAAAAATAAAGCAAGTACAAGCACACCAGAAGTAAAAAATCCTAAAACACTAAGTCCAAATTATTATACAGTTAGTTATGAAGAATCTGACAGATATGATAGTTTATGGAATAAAAGATTAAACAAAAAATGGACACCATCTACAACACCACGAAATAGTAGTTTCTTAGATTTAGATTGTATAACGGATATAAACAAAACAATACAATTATGGGTAGGATATATATCAAAGCAACTAATAGATAACAAGATTGGAATGACAGAAGTACCAGGATATATAGAAAGAACACTTGTAGGAACAGTAAAATTATGGTTACATAATTTAGCAGAAGAAAGTATAAAAACATTAAGGAATACTAAGAAAATAGATGGAGAAATTGCAACCACACCAATTGATATATTA
This sequence comes from Solanum lignicaule, assembly GCA_029582545.1. Taxonomy (NCBI): domain Eukaryota; kingdom Viridiplantae; phylum Streptophyta; class Magnoliopsida; order Solanales; family Solanaceae; genus Solanum; species Solanum lignicaule. Next base: position 44,040 of record JAJOOF010006230.1, read on the forward strand.
AATAAATATGAAATAGCTATAAGAAATGAATTCAGTAGTACAACTACAGAAGTAGAAGAACAGAATAAAGAGAAACAATTACATAGGAATTTAATGTTAAAGTTGGCTATATGTAATATGTGTTACATAGATGAATATACATGTGTATTTAGAGAATATTATTACAAAAGAACATACAATACAGAAGAATCAAAAGAAATAAGAAAATTATATTTTACAAAATTACCAGAACCATTTAGTTCTAAAATAATAAAAGATTGGAACGAAGCAGGGCTACAAGATACACTTGGAGCAAGAATGAGATATTTAAAAAAATGGTATTCAAAAATCTGTGAAAAATATAGAGAAGACATAAAAATGGAAAAAACAATAATCAGAAATCTAGCATGTTGGAAAGATAAGATAGCACCCCAATTCGAATGTAATGATAATTATTATAAAAAGAAATATAGAAAACCAGGAAAATATAAAAAATATAAATCTCAATATAGGTATAAAAGACCAAGAAAAAGATATTATATAAAAAATACTAGAGTAAAAAGGCCTTTTAGACCAAAGAAAAAAATAACAGAATGTACATGTTATAATTGTGGAAAACTAGGACATTTCGCCAAAGATTGTAAATTACCTAAGAATCCAAAGAACAAACAAATATCTGAAATAATAATTAATGATGAAACATATACACAAATAGATTATATAGATTATGAACCAAATCTATGAACTTTCCAATGAATGAATGTTGTGATGGGATGGATACTCATCCGAGAGTTGAGGCGGAGTATCTAGTAACAATCCCTATATCCCATTTTAGTGAATGTTGGGTTTGGGATGGATGCTCATCCGGTAGTTGAGGCGGGGTATCTAGTAGCAATACCTTATCCCATAATGAACTAGTGTAATGAATGTAAAGTACTCCGTGAGGAATAATGCCAAGCACCGAGTGGATATGAATTGGGGTGGATGCTCATCCGTGAGTTGAGGCGGGGTATCTAGTAGCAACCTCTTGAGATGGATGCTCAACCGTGAGTTGAGGCGGGGTATCTAGTAGCAATCTCCCTATCCCTTAACTATGTGCCCACATAGGTCTAGCTAGTGGATACACTTAAGCTAAAGAACAATGGTCCTACCTTAGGTAAGTAAGAATCCCTTATCCAGTGAGGGTGACACCGGGATTCCATGAATTGCTCACATGGTCTATGTCGGTTAAGGCTTACCCCCACAAAGAATGTTAATGAACTATGGCTTCTTAAGGGTGTACTACTTAGTGTGGTTGGTGGTATGGGATGCCATCTATGCATTGCACAAGTAGGCATTTTAGAGGACTCATGGTGTGTTCCTTTATAATGTTAAATGAAATGAATGGGCTCTTATGATGATGTTAATAAGAATGTTGGCTTAATGTATAATGAATGAAGGTGTTCTTAATGAAGCTAATGAAGAATGGGTGACTTAAATGCTTATATGTTTAATGTGAAGATGGATGCTAAACTTGGATTGTATATATGGGTACTTCCTTGTTATGACTTGTTGAGTATGAATGTGCCTTGTCTATGGTGACTTCAAAGGAGTATTTAGTGTGAGTAGTAGTATGGGATGCTATTTGCACATTGCACAGGTATAACTTAGAGTTTTCTTAGATGTTGGTTTTAATGTGATGATGTTACTTATGTAATGTTTATGCCTCTTATATGCTTTATTGTGTAAAGGTGGAAAGTTTGGTGACCTTAAGGTGATACCTTAGTGTGGGTGGTGGTATGGGACGCTACCCATACATTGCACAAGGTATAGCTTGAGGTTAAGGCTAATGTGAAGGTAATGGTTTTATGTTGATTATGTTCTAAAGTGAATAATGACTTGTATGTTGGTTATGATTGAATATCATGTCTCTTATACTTGTATTTCATGAAGTTTTACCAAAATGGCATAAAAGCATGACTTTCAAATCAAATGTCCTTTTTTAAGCATGTTTTTGCATGTTCATCATGCTTAGTACTTAATTGTGCTAACCCCATTCTTCCCCTTCTCTTACTAAAGTGTAGGGTTTGGAGATGTTGGTGTTCTATGCTTGAGGAGTAGGTTTCTAAGGTGCTTGAAGATGAAGACTTGGTGAGTCCTCATAGTTTCGAGGACAAAGCCCATTGTGTTCCCTTTATGTCTTTAGTATTGTTTAAGCTTTTGTATGGGCTAAGTCCCCATGTTGTATTCAAAGTATTAGATGGTTTGAGACATAATGTACAAAGTCTAGAAAGTCTTCCGCTTGCTTTTTAATGAAAATGTTTTCGATTGTAAAGAAAGTTTTTAATTCCTCTCTGTTTTCAAGTATCTTATGCAATGAATGAGCTATGAGGCTTGTATAAGAGTCCTTCGGAGTCGAGTATGCCGTATTACGACTAGGGGGTGCTCTCGGGTCGTGACACCATTCCTTCCTTTTCACCTTTTCACCATATCCATGCATAAGAGACATAACATTTTATAAGGCATGACAAGGAAATATAACTCATAATATAACCCAAGTATAGCATGCATATCACATTTAACATTTAAGAGCCAACATTCTTCAATTAATTCATTTAGAGGACTTTCATACAATAGTCATTAAGACTTAGAGAACTCACTATGACCCTATCAAAGCCTACTCGTGCAATGTATAGATGACATCCCATACTACCACCTACACTTCATAGAACCTCTCAAGTAGCCATAATGCACATCTCACATGATGGGAATAGGCATTAACCGACATAGACCATGAGAGCTAAGTCATGGAATCCTGTGTCATATAACCTGATAGCATCCAAGGAAGCTCTACTCCATTGAAGGACAAGGATGAAGCTTTAGAAACTCCAAGGAGGCCCATAACAAGATCTCAAACCAAGGAGTTCAATGATAAGCTCAATGGACTTCAATCGCTGATCCAAATGTGTCTTATTGGGGAAGAAGAGCTCAAGCCCAAGGGAGAGGAATTGTCCAAATGCTACAATTATTTGGTGGCCCAAATTCAAGCCCAAGATGAGGAATTTTAAGGGCCAATTTCGTGCAAATAAGGTCAA
>JAJOOF010006231.1:0-43570 GCA_029582545.1 Solanum lignicaule
ATCTATGGAAGATATAAAACTATTAGAACAATTAATGGAGGAAAATTTATATATGTACCAAAGAACCCAAGATATGTTATATCTAGAATACATCACAAATAATATTAAAGAAATATTCAGATTAACACAACTATCAAAAGAATATTACACTAAGTATTATTACATTTTACCATGAAAAAAGAATATTACAATAAAATCTTTAAAATAAATTCCTCACCTACCAAAAATAGTACACCTACCAAAAATACCAAAAATATCATGAATTACTCAACTACCACACTACCAAAAGGTCAAATAAAATTAAATAAAGAAATTCTGCATTAATGAATTCCGCACCCCCGAAAAATGGCAATTTACTAGTATTGAAATTATTTGTTTCGTGCCTGATTTTTCTCATCACTGCAGTAGTTTTGCAACCAGTTTTCCCATTCTGCTTGATTTTTCAGCAACCCAATTACCTGCACATTAAAAAATAAAGAAATTCTTGGAAGGATGATGTGACTAATAGATCTGATAAATCGAATGATGACATGATTTAACAAAAGGGGATTGATATTCAAAAGTTTTCACAATATGAACATAGACTATTGTTTATTAGCTGAAATGGAATGATAAATCTAAATTACATGCATTCAGACTACATTAGAATGGAGGACATGAGTATCATAGTTGTACAATCAAATTTGTAGTGCCTTTAATCCCTGCTAAATAATTATTGAAGTTTTTTCCATTTTTATCATACCAGCAGAACACTTCATCCCCTACACTTTCAGGCTAATTTTATCGAACAATGGATATTGAATTTCAATCTAATTCTATTTTTTTAATCTCTAGATTGTTCTGCAAATGGAATTCCCAGTCCTTGCCTTGGTTTCATTCCTAAAAGGATCAATGTTCTAAGTTCAAGTAGTCGATTACACCTTTTTTAAGGATGGGAGAATTATTGTGTTTTTAATCCTATAACCGAAGACCAGAAACATATCCATCCTCAATGGTATTATCATGGATTTGGTCCAGCTGTTATTCGTGAATTTGATCCTCATGGTAATATTGTCTCTATAATACCTTATTTTGGTTAGCATATAATCTTTTTTGAGATTTACATATCTCAATCAAAATCTTAAGAGATGCTCTTCTTTAGGTTGTCTTGAGTTAAAGATATATTTTTAATTGGTAGAATTTTATATGAAGGTAATGTCTTACTAGAATATAAGATCAAACCATGTACTTGCATTCAATGTGAAAAATGAGATCACAACAGTTTTACATATGTCTATTAAACTCGTATTTATGGTGTCTTAACTCAGATAGAAGATTATTTATGCTTTCAAACTTCTTATAATGACTCTGGGCATCTTTTTTTATATTAAATATCTATGGAGGAAAGGACATATGTGTGAAGTGTAGTGGATGCAAATCTTTCACATAAGAAGTCTTGTCAAGATAGCATTTGAGAAAATTCCATTTATTAACTATGGTGTTGTATCATGTAGCATCCTACCTTGTATTAACAGTGCTAACGACAATTTGGTGATATACTGCAAGGATATATCCTTATCACTTGAGAGAAAAGAAGACTAAGACTCTCATGAGTCAAGGACAACTAAATACATAGAGTGGACTCATACCCTACATAAACAACCTCATTATGTAAGATGAGCTGAAAAATTTGTGCCCTTGATGGTATTTTCTATTGTTGTCAAGTAGAAAACTTTTCTCGTGTTCTATATTGAAGCATATATTCTATCCTTTTATTTAAACTTTTTATATTTTATGCTTCACCATCACCTAGGATTTCTAATGAAAGGAGAAAGTGTATGCTTTTACAAAGAACATGCAAAAGGTTTTCTACTTGACAACAATCGAAAAATATCATAAAGGGCACTAATTCTTCAACTCATGTAACATACCGAGACTGTTTTAGAAGGGTTTGAATCTTCTCCGAGGATTTCATTGTCCTATACTCATGAGAGTCTCAACCTTATGATCCCTAAATTGATAAGGACATATTCTTTAGTCATGTCGATAACCATAACATCTTTGGAGACTTAATACAAGGCAGTACGCTACATGACACAATACCACTATTAATGAAGAAAATTTTCTCAAGATTTTTTGTGTCCAAGATTACGTACACACTACACTTCATGCACATGTCCGTTCTTTCATATATATATATATATATATATATATATATATCATATATCATATCATCATATATAAAAGAGAATCCTAGGTCCGCCTATGTGGCACCACTACAAACCAGGATTCTCATTTAATTTATTTAATTCCATAAGTAGCCTTCCCATTTCATAAAAAGTTGTGACTTTTATGAAAAGTTACAACTTTAATGAAGAATTGCAGCTTTTATGAAAAGTTGTGACTTTATGAAAAGTTGCGACTTTATTGAAGAGTTGTGACTTTAATGAAAATTTGTGAATTTTCTGAAAGGTTGTGACCTTTCCAAAGGGTTGCAACATTTCCAAATAGTTGTGACATTTCCTATAATGCACAATAAACATTTGTTCACACTACCTTTGTTGTCTATAAATAGAGAGATTTCCGCTTTTTAAAACAACGAAAATTCAGAACTTCTTCTTCTGCACAATTAAATATTTGTGTACTTTGCTTCTGTTGACAAACAACAAAAAAACTGAACTTCTTCTTCTTCTTCTTCTTTTTTTGTACAATTAAATATCCGTGTACTTTGCTTATGTTGAGTGGCTCACTGGCATCATTGCTTATGTTACAGATCCTGGCATGAATTTTTACGGTCATTAATTTATTCTTATATTATTAAGGATAAATTATAAGATGTTATAATTTTAATTTTCTTTACATTATTAGTGTTTGTTACAACTAATCTTGTATGTAAGATAATATCGTATTTTAGTTTTAATGACTGATAGAATTTAAGTATTATTTTATAAATTTTGTAACACTACATTCCCGCGCGAGGCGCAGATAATTTTACTAGTGTATATATATATATATATATATATATATATATATATCTCCAAAGTCATTATAAATAGTTACATAGCTTCACTCATATTCTATTGTGATCTCATTATTCACGTTAAATGTTGGTACATCATTTGATGTTGTATTCTAGTAAGTCATCCCCCTCATATAACATCTCCCACCAATAAGAAATGTATCTTCTACTGAAGACAATTTTAGGAAGAGAACCTCCCAGAATTTGACTGATATGAGTAAATTTCAAATAAGTGAATTGGAAGATTAGAAGAAGGGATTGCAATGACAATGTGATAATATGATTCAATATTATCCTAAGGATCAAATGCAAGAACTAAAACTAGAACAAATCCATAATAATGTTGATGAGGATGAATAAGTTTCCAATCTTCGATTACATGATTACAATCATAATAATTCTCGCACTCGTGATAAAGGAATAACCCCCTGACATAACTTAGAACTTTGGCACTTTCAAGAAAGATATAAAGGAAATAACATGAAACTTTATTAGCAGAACGATCAAGAGACAAAAGAAAATAGGATTAGATTGAAAATCCTTTATATTTGATAAAAGTAGAGTGAAAATTTACTACATGTAGTTCTTAGGTAGTATGATAATAATGGACAAACTATCTAATGATTCCCTTCTTTGGAGATTGCCTGAAACATCATTAATGATTTAGCAGGGAGGAAAGACACTACATGTTTCTTGACTCATCTTTGATTTCATGTCCTTTCTTCAAAGGTAGTATGCAGGTAATTTAGATTCTTCATTCCATTTCTGTTGATAAGCAACAATTTTAAAATCGTCCTTTGAAAACTTGTGAATTCCACTGTTTTGTTGTTCAGTCATATCATTATCCAATTCATCAAATCTATCAATCATGTTGTACTTCTAGAATTTCATTTATTTTTTTCTAATTCACAAGAAATTGAGTTGATAAAAATACGAAGAAATGGGGGAAATGGTTGCAAAACCCTAACGGCAAATAGAAAATTGTATGTGTTTCAAGGCATTCTAATACTACTTTCCTTATAAACTATTTACCTTACAAAATGAAATTATTTTCCAATATTCAATAGTTCTAATGAACCCAGTGGGGAAAAATAGTCATCCTTTAGTGCGTATTTACTGTTATATTGTCTATAAACTAAGTAATGAAATACCTCTGAGCATGCGTTTAAGAAAGTTAAGAGTTTCCATTCTAACTACATATATTTTTGTATGTGTTTGAGTCTTGAGTGTTGGTCAGCATTTGGTTGTAATTGCAAAATCTTAGAGACAAATAAGCTAAGTTTGAGTTCATTAGTAATCAATCACATTCAAGCTAAGTTTGAGTTCTGATTGAAACTATAGTAGTAATTTATAAAACTGAATGGCATTTAAATTTCAATTATTTATTTCATTGGAGAAAAGTTAGAAATCCTAACTAGGGACAAAATCTATTTTTCACTATTAATAAAGAGGTTCTCTTCATTGTAAATCAATCATTCAAGAGAAATAAAATTACTTCTCTCTTTTCTCTCTACTTTATTCTTCTTCGGTATTTTCCATCATGTTGTAGTAATTTTATTTGGTGGGTGCTTTCCTTTTTGGTAAGATTTTAAACATCCAATAATTATTTCATCAATTTTTAATTGTGAAAAGATAGTGTCTTTCACCAAAGAGTTGCAACTAAGATATTATTGACCGAAATAAATTTCTAACCATGATTTATGTAATACGTGCATTATATATATGATTTCAAGAATATATTGTAATCCCACAATCTTTAGAAACATATTATCTTGTCCATAACTATAGGAAAAATCATCTCTTACTACTTGTTGAACTATTTGCTTGCATTTAAGGAATCAAAACTCTTTACTTTATAAAAGTGTCACTTATGAAACTTGTTTTTCTTATTTCTATTAACAAAATCATTTTTTCACATTTTTAAGGATTTAATTTTTCTAAAAAAATATACTTTTTATCAATTAAATTTGAACAATTAAGAAGAACATTTTTCTCAGTACCAAAGTGAAAAATAAAATTCATTGATCATTGCAATTGAATTTATAAAGGAAAAAATAAGATAGTGAAATATATTTTGAAAAATACAAAAAAAAGCATACTAGTAGTGGTCGGTGTGTGCTATTTCTATTGTACCAAACCAGTATGGAAAGGCAAAGGCGGTGTTCCTCCTTAAATTGAGTAATAAATTTAGACGTCACTCGCTCTTCCTACTAAAATATTAATACTGTTCGATATTTATATTAAAGTTTAATTATTTAGATTCGTAGATAGGATTCTATTTGGTATTACAGTTTTTTATCAAAACAATTCATGTCCATCTACTGCATCATAACATTAGTAAATTGGTATTCTCTATTAAAATAAAAAAATGCTATTGTCATGCATGATTATTTATGTCTTGAAATTCCATTCTCTTGCATGGTGAACATATATGTCACTATGAGTTCTCTCCAATGTTGAAGGCTGGCACAAATTGGAAGAAGGTTTCAAGACTAGTATTAACGAGAACGATACAATAGTCTCAGCTTGAAAGTAACGAAGGGTGGATCTTCACAAGTGAAAAATTTGATATGTATGTTCAAACATTTTAGTGAGAGAGACTTAATATTTAATGTAAAAGCATTTCAGTTTAAAAATTGTACTTTGATTCTTTCTTTCTACTTTTAATTTTTCTTGCATTGCATATGACAATTAGCAAGCCTATTTTACATTATGTATAAACCTTATTAAAAAATAGGAAACCATCTAATTTTATTCTTCTCTTGGCACATTAGTTTCTAATTATATTGTTCAAATATACAATATAGTTTGATGCGAGACAAAAATTGCCTTAATTTTTTCCAATGAGCATTTCTTCAATTTGTGCTACAATTGCAACTTTTCAACATTTATGACAGGACTATGTATCATTCAAAATATATTTCGTTAACAAATGCATAAAGAATAGTGTCAATTAATTTCATTAACAGTATCTCCTCGTGAATGATTTGAGACTCATTACTTGCATATGTTTGCCATGCTTTTGTCGCGATCTGATTTCTTGAGTCACTACAACCCATCAATAAATAATTCAACTTGTAACCCAAAATATCATGTAATGGATATAAGGCTAGAAACAATGCGGAGGCAGTAAATTAGTAACAGAAACAGAAAAAATAATGAAAGCAAGGCAAATGATACATACACAATAAATCCCTCCAAAAACCTGGAAGTCACAAGTTAAGAGTTGTCTAAACAAAAAGAGTACAAGTCCCAAAAGTGGACCCAAATACAAAACTTGTCTCAAAAAGCAAAAGACTAGCTAACAAAAATACAGGTAGAGGCATGTAAGTCCAGGACCCCAACTACTCAACCTTGCCTCCGATCGAAACTGGAACAGGCTCGAGTAATCAACGATGGTAGCTGCTGCTCGAACCTGCATCACAAAATAGATGTAGAGTGTAGCATGAGTACCAAAACAAAAGGTACTCAGTAGGCATCGCATGCCAACTGAGTAGGAAAAGTAAAAACAATATGAAATGATTGGATCTAGAACCAAAAAGAAGTCAAAATGGAATTTAAAAGAAATGCACAGGTGTGTACTGATATAGAAAAGAATTAAGTACAGCTAAGCTCAACCTAACTGGACGCCTTATCCCATAAGGTGCACTCATGCACAAATTTAAGTAGAACCTGAATTGGCCCCCATAACCTGATAAGCACACATAATATCTAAATATACTAAAAATGAAATACGGGGAGTCCAGATCCAGAGAAACCATAGATCGTACATCTAACAACGAATAACCTCCAAGTAACCAATAGAATCCACCCCAAGTTAAGGAGTGTAGAGCCCAGGCCTTGAACCGCGGATGGTCTTCCAAAGTGCCATAGTTCGTATCCAATGTGTATCGACTCCGTAGAGGCTATAGAGTGTAATGACCAAAACTTGAATTAGTGGCCAGTAGTAATCAGCTTCGTAGAGGATAATGAACAACATGACTAGAACTAGAATCTATGACTATAAAGGGTTGTTGAAGGATCTCATGCCAAATCATCACCAAGAACCATTGTGGAGCAATGTCCACCCCCAAGTAATCAGTACCACAGTCCAAGATCGAACCAACTTTTATCCCAAGTCACCAAGCAAAGCTCAAAATCTCAAATATAACATATAGGGTCGTAGAGATAGGGAGGAAGGATAGAAGGTCATCCAACCCGAGTCAACACCTAAAATAAGTCTTAATCTAATCGAATTAAGTCTGCTACCCTAGTCTACAAGGATGTAAACCATTTGAATCGACGTCGGAGTAGAAAAACATGCTAAAGGCTAAAAATATCACAAGCCTATGAAAGTACTAGACTAGGCCTATTATAAGGTTAAATATGCTCATACAATTCAACAACAACCAAAAACAAGGCCAACTTGGTAAGAATGATCAAATAACCCAACTAGCTTGCTTCTACTCCCAAAAAATCCTAAATACGCCTAAAAATGGTTTCTAAGTAAAGTAGCATGATCAACTAGGTACCCTCCCCCAACTCGCACAAATCAAGATGTTTTCACGTATTCAAGCTTAATCTGAGCAATGGGAAGTCGTTTCTTACTTTTAGGCCGACTACGCATGCTTCAAATCATGTCTCTAGAGATTTTTCCTTTTGTGTGACCTCTGAACACTGCCACACTATCAAAAATAGAATCACAATGTGATTACAGTCATTTAAACACTAAATTCTCTAAAATGGAGATGGAGCAATTTTGGAGTTAAAATGGGAATTACAGGACTATCACGACCCAACCTACCGGGCCATACGGGCACATACTCTAGCACCTAAGTAGGAGAACCCTCGATTCCCTATAATTAAAACATGCATAAAATTAAGAAAAATGGCAAATAAAAAGAAATTCGTGTAAATTTTTATAGAACAAAGTTTTAAATGACGCAAAGTTAAGACTTGTAAAGTAATTAACACCCCCAAGGATCTAGTCTAAACAGGTACAAGAGCTATTATGAGTACAAATTTAAACCTAATAATGAAAAGACACAGCTTCCATCATGAGGAAGGAAAATAGAAGATGTTGGAGGATTGCCTTCGTCTTCACCTATGAAACATCACTGATCCTTCAACCAGACTATGCCCCAAAAGGCATAGCAAGAGTAGTATCAGTACAACCACACGTACTGGTAGGCATCATCGGTCAACCCGAATACCCACCGCATAATATAAGAAATCAACTGGTAAAACATGCAATAAGACTAATCACTCCTCCACCCTTATGTTTTGACTACCCTTGCCTTTCCGGATTATTAACATCAACTAATTCACTTGCCTCTAACCCCTTACTTACTTCTTTCATGATTACACCCAATCCATCAATCAATCCCCTAAGGAAGTTCTTGATATACTACTACCAACCGACCAACCATTCACGTCACACCCCTACACTTCCCTCATCTCCACTCAACTTATGACCCCATATTACACCTATGAGACTTACTATCTGCTTATGTTACCACCCCAAACCTCAATTATAATACCCATGGCCATGCTACAATTAACATAGATAGCATCGGGAACTTAGATTCCCCCTTACCATACCACCACCTGAATTGGGACTCTACCATTCACAATTCATTACGCAAATAGGTACCTCCAATTAACTATCACATCGTAACCGTCACATATAAGAACATAAAGTACAATCCAATAATCATTACAAGAAACATGTCCAATCCTACATTCTCAATAATACACATATATGACAAGTCAATGGTCCTCTCATGGAACCCAAGCCCAAATTGTTAGTGTGCCGGATCGTGGCAATCGATCCAATGCAATATGTATGTCGGTACGTGACATCTGATCCCAGTTAGTGTGACGAAATACAGGACCCGATCCAATGCAAGTTAGTATGTCAGTACGTGACATCCGATCCCATGCATCACAGTACAAGCACAATCACATCCATAATGCACAATACTCACATCATATAATCAAGTACTCAAGTTCCTGACATGCATTGTTCATAATCAATTCATTAGGTTCGTTACTATTGTTATACTTTACGCATACGCATGCCTATCATACAACCACCACTCAACATACGTCCCACAAAATAGGAAAATTACAGCCATTCCCAAACCCTAATTCACGAAATAGGGCCTCTTCCTACAACATATGTCTAATGTAACACTTAGGGATATACGCATAATCAACCCTTTTTCGGTGCACAAAAATCCTACGCATGAATTCTACCGTCCATTCAAACATACTACGCAGTGAATAGCAGATTTATAACTACTCAATAAATAAACCTAGCCTACCTGGGCGCCAAGCAGCTGCACGGAATTATAGCTCCAATTCTAGTTTCCGGGCCTCATAACGGTACATTGACCAAGGAAATTTGCAAGCTATCAACCTACTCACGCTAGAAATCTCTTCCTCCTTCTTTCCCAAGCCTAGGGCAGCTTTTGGAGGGTTTCTGGGGGTGATTTACGTCTAATTTAGGTGTTTTTGGAAGAACGAGAAAATAAGACTTCGTGTTATTTGCATTCTGTCTTGCCTATCCCGCTCTGGCGGCTACTTATCCCGATGTGGTGTTGCTGCCCCAGCAGAATCTAGTCCGCCTTGGCGGGACAGTGGACCCAGTATTTTCCTGATGTTTTGCCTTATCTAAATAACGACGGTTCAGTCGTTATAATAGATACTAATTTATCCCTCTTTCCTCCCCGAAAGACTAGTGAATGGATCATCTCGCGCCTATCTCAGAGCATTTTTAAACTAATGAACTGACCCATTACGGAACCACGATGAATGGTGACTTTTTAAAATTTGAAACATGAAAGGTGCTATACTTAGAGGGCCGGTTAGGAATTTGAGGAAACACAAAAAGAAAAGAACGCATCCCATTTGCACAGCCTGATCACGCCAGAGCGACAGTCCTTCCGCTAAGGCGGGCTGCTGTGGCGAAATCTCTTCCGCTGTAGCGGGGAATCGTAAGCAGTAAAGGGGGGAATGGGGAATAGTTTCCTCATTTCTCCCTTTTTCTCACTCAAACTCTCCCAAAATCCTCTCGTTTTGCTTGCTCCGAACGTCATTTCTAAGGTAAATTTCTAATTCACTACACTCTTTACTTCAATACTTGATTAACAACACGTGCACGCTGCTATTTAATTGATTATAAATGGTTTCCGAATAGTTTTTTGAAAATGAACATAGTTTGCTAGTTTGATAGAAAAATGTAGCATGGTCACTTCCCTCACGTCTCCACAACATCCCAGGCGTGAGGATTTCACAAAAATACGGTTGAATCGGTTCCAACATGGTGGGGGAAGTTGAAAGGTCCTTTTGGTATAAAACTCAGATTTGGACATCGTTTATGGGTTATTTCGATAAAATAATGCTCCCTCCGTTTAAAAAAGAATGGCCTCCTTTCCTTTTTAGTCAGTTTCAAAAAGAATGACCTCTTTCTTTTTTTGGTAAAATTTTAGTTTCAGTTTTCCATGTGGCATGTTTAAGACCACAAGATTAAAGGGCAATTTTATACATTTGACATAATTTTAACTTAGGACCACAAGATTCAAAAGTCTTCTTTATTTTCTTAGACTTTGTGCCAAGTCAAACTAGACCATTCTTGTTAAAACGGAGGGAGTAGTATATTTAGGTACTAGGGTACTTTATAGGTTTTGATCTGCTTAAATTCTGTTGAAACAAGGGTTTTGGGACGAAGAGGCGCCATGATCGAGCCTGATTTTCGTCCTAGATGAAGGCCACTCTGGCGGCCTTCATTCTGCTATAGCGGCATCCTTTATTCCACTCTCACGGGATTTGGGCTGTTGTGGCAGTACTCAGGAAACTAGTGGCCTGCATCCCTTAAAGATAGAAAATTTCCTTTCCTTTTTTAAACCAGATATGCTCTAATATCATGAGGTTGTAACACACTTATTAACTCTTTGTAGGCTTCTCTAAATGGCTGGTTCTAATGAGGAAAATCTCCCTTTTGTCCGACTTCCCGAAGCCGCCAGTCGGAAAAGGCATCACAACTACCGGAATAACAACTTTTGCTGCGAGAGAGGTTTTGTCTTGCTTAAACTAGAGGAGAAGGTGCCTGCCTTTTAGGCTCGCCTAATGGGGTTTGGATGGGCTACATTGACTGAAGCTACCCCTGCTGCACATTCCGACTGGGTGAGGGAGTTCTATGCCATTTTACTTACCGTTTCCTGGGAAGATCCCCATCTTTCCATTCGTATTCAGGGAGTCAACATCCCCCTGAACACCACAACCATAAATGAGGTGCTAGAGGTACTCGAGGTCTCGAATGCGGAGTACGAGGCCAAGCTGTGGGAGATGGATCTGGGCTGGTTGAGGGATACACTGGTGAAGCCTGCACGCCGGGACAGAGTTTATTGTCCTACTACAGAGGGCTTCACTAGCGCGGACTGGTCACCATATGCTAAAAGGTGGCTGCACTTGGTTACTAGGAGGATCCACCGTCGGGCAACTACACCGATGTGATATTTCCTCGATCCTTGGTTGTGGCATGCGCGGTGCAGGGCATCGAGCTGAATGTGGGGGTGCAGATTATCTCAGAATGGAAGATGTTCTATCGGGGCAACTAAAAGGCCTTCTTCCTACCCAGGATCGTGACTACGCTGTGCAAACAGGTGGGGGTGCCCCTCTTAGACACTAATGAGGTACTTCCTATGGATCCCCCCTTCACCCTTTTTTGGTTAGGCAAAGTTCTACTTCTCGGACCAAGAGGATGAGGACAGACAGGGCCAACAACAATCAGGCGGCAATAAAGACAGAAGACAAAGGAGGCGACGACACCCATCCCACTCGGTCCCAGCCCCCACTCTCAGGTGCACAGGTAGAGGAGGACTTTGGCGGCCGTCCGGAAGAGATTGGGGCACTCCTTTGCTGACACCACTTCGGTTCCACCCAGCACTGCCCTAGAGGTTGAGATACTGCACCACGAGCTGCGCAGGAGAGAAGGAAGGGTTTGAAGAGGGACCATCTGATGGTCCGGATATGAAAGGCCGTGAGGATCAACTTCACCTGCGTCGCTCCCAGACTGGAGATTCCCTGAGTCGAGATAGGAGATTTCCAACATTTTACTTTCATAGATGAGGCCGTGAAAGGCCTGGTACCCCTGGAGGATCTAGACTCTGATGATGACACCTCCCAGTCCTAGAGAATCGATCTAAGCGTGATCTGGATGTTGAGTGCCTGAACCTACATCATGAAAGGATGCGGCGCAGAGTATGCGTCAATACTTGCAATGTACTGAGAATGCAGGGTATAGATACTAAGCTAAATGAAAGATATATACGATGAATAATACATAATTGAGCAATGATATAATTTTGGCAAAGATATCGATATAGAAGTATAACTGAAAAACTAAATTCAATGCAATGATCAAGTACTAATCATGAGGATACCATGCTTAACTGATTACTAAAGCAAATGCTAATAACCTAAGAGTCTGACTGTGGGAGCTACTATTAACCGACATAAACCACGTAAGATAAATATGGAGTCCGATGTATACGCCCCATCGAAAGGACATAATATACCTTGCTAGGGGTATAAAGGCATGACTGTGGCGTGATCACTAATACTGATGCCCAACATAGGGGACTTATAATCCTATACGAGCACATAGTTTTAGGACTATGAGGGTACGCTGAACCCTAGTCCAACTTCATGCTAAGTCTACTCCCAACTGAATAAATATGAAGCTAAAATGCACTAAATACTAAATAGCTCAAAATACTTACTTGCTAACTGCGAATGCAACATTTATATATTGAGAATGTGACATTCGAAATCTGGAGCATAATTTTTTGTTTAACCGACCTAGCAAGTATAATTCATGAACTAATAGAAATTACACAAACTATAGTTCTGAGTTCGATGCAGTGAATTCTGCAAACTTTCCAAGAAACATGTTATTTCGATTTAGGATACTACAACAACTAAATTACAACAAATCTCCAAGGTTTATCAAAACCCTAGGTCTAAACAAGATACGGAGAATCAAGGAATTGACTAAATTCTAGGGACCTAGTGGATGAAAGGAATCCACTAGTGAAATCGCACATACTTGGTGATGAAATCTAAGAAGAAATTCTTTGTATTTCGGGGATGAACTTTGAAGAATGCTTCTGCTTGTTCTTGGAAGAGTTGGTCGCCTCTTTCTCTTCTTTTCATTTTAACTTGGATGATTTTGGGAGAATGAGTATTTTGGGTACGTATGAGTAGATTATTAGGCTTTGACTGAGTAAAACGACGTGGTTTAGGCATCAAACGACGTAGTTTAAGTTCCTACTACATAGGGAAAAAGAACAAAACGACCCTGACTTAAAAGCTGACGAAGGCCATCCACGAGGCCACTAACGGATCATCGTTTAAACTATCGGCCATCGAGTAGGGTCGTCGTTCATGCTCTGCCTGACAAAGCTTCACTAAAATGAGCATAACTCTTTACTCCGAGCTTGGATTTTGGCAAACTCACTGGCGTTGGAAAAATGATTCAGTCATATTTAATTTTATAGGTCATGGACCATCTAAATAGTTTTGTGCTCAAAGATATGACCATTTGAAGTTGACCCAACATCTATTTTCCTCTAATTGGTTGCTGACCCTCACCTACGGCCAGACCTACGGTCATTAGGTCCAACCACAGACCCTATTGGTTGGCCATGGGTGGGATCAGAGATCCCTAAATCATGGACCCCAATGACGGACCCCACCTACTGGCCGTGTGTCAGACCACGGACCGTTAGTGGCTTCAGTGGTTCTAGCACAAGGTCCTGGAAAGCTGTATTTTTTTCTATTTTCCCGAATCCGAGGTGTTACAGGGGTAGGGTAAGAAAACAAAATTGTAATCTAAGGTTTGAAGAGAGCTTTGGAAAATGTTTTCCTTAATTTTTGAAGGGAAATCGTTTTCCTTAAATTTGAAGAAAATAAGTTGATTTGGAAAACATTTAAGCCAACCAAATATGAGAAAATTGGAAAATATTTTTGAGAAAATGTTTTCCTTCCTACCAAACACGCCCATAAACATGAATTAATGACCAACCTTCAAAGTTTTTTTTTAATTTTCTTAGATATATTCATATTATAATAAAGTTGATAACAAATAGAGATGGAAACGAGGCGAGACAAGTTTACACAGATAGGGCGGGCTGGGCAAGGTCAGGGTAAGTTTGAATATGCGGGTGTGGGCTAGAGCAGGGCGGGTCAAAATAAAATAATTTAAATTATGTGTTAGTACAGTGCGCGTGCGGGTATGATGTAGGATTTAACATGATCTGAAAAATTTAATCTAACAGTTCATCAATGTTCAAAGATATTCTAATGATATTTTAAAAGAAATTTGAAATATATCATTTACACAAAAAGTAAAAGTAAAAATAAAAACAAATCATTCTGAAAATTTAAAAATTGTAACCTGTATTTTACTACTCCAAATTTGCAATTATTTAACCAAACTAATGCATCTAATTCTAATTTCATTTTTAGTATTGATGAGATTTATTATTAGCAGCAGCCTTTGAAAACATAAAGATTTGTTCAATTTTAAAGATCCATTTCTATACATCAGCGACAAAATAAAATGTTCTTTTATTAATTTCAAAGTTTTCTATCAAGTTTAGTCAAAAATAGAAACAAAATTAAAAATTATGCAGGTTGGATGATAAGTCCAAGATTTGGACTCATTTAGGGATTTGTTTATATAGATTTAGTTTCCTCAAATGCTCATTCGGTACCAATAACAGATAAAAAGCCTTGAATTTCAAGTATATGTGTTGAGGACCAAAATCTGGAACATTAATAGGCAAGAAAGACAACACAAGCTGAAAAAGAGAGAAAAATAAGCCTGACGATCACCAAAAGAACTCGGCAGATCGCCAAGTTACTCCCTGATCGCCTAAAGTTACAGAATCATGAGCTTGAAATTAGAAAAACTTAGGCGAAGTGTAGTCCCCATTGGTGAAGGATGACCATGTCGCCGAAAGTATTGAGTGAAGCAAAGTTGAACTCAAATCGTCGAGCTAACAGATCAAAGGGCACATCGCGGAAAGGATCGGCGTTCTCGATTTCGATCACCTAAAATTACAGTGCTTGAACGATTTAAAAGTGAAGAAAAAGGTGAGACGAAAGGATAATCGGCGAGTCGCCGAATGGTTAGCGAAGCCCGACTTTCCTCACCGATCGACCCCAAAAAGCTACACCTTTGATTAGTATAAATTGACTTTTAGAGGAGAGAGAAAACATTCAAGAATTGTGAGGAACAAAAGATAGAGAGCAAAAACACTACTATTGTTGATTTCAAGTAATTTTAGCAAGGTTTTTCAATTGTGTTTTGTAATAGAGAAGATAATATTCACCTTTGACTTTCGAATTTCATTTACCCATTTATGGAAAATGTGGTAGGTATTGAATTTCATATTTTTACTATGATTAGCTAAAACCCTAACCTGGGGGGTTTGACAATGTGACCAATTGTTGCGTTTGAGTTAATGGGTGTTATTAATTAGCGGATTTTGGTGCTAATTTAAAGTGGGTCTGAGTTATTACTGTAGTTTAACTCCAATATTGCATGACTAGTGTAATATACCTCAGTGTTTTATGCTTGCTCGAGAGAGAAGTATAGAGCTAAGATAGTAATTTGGCATAATTAGTTAGTGGGTCATGACGGTTTCAACTTGAGAAAGTGAAACTTGAGATTTAGCCTTTGTATCTTGCTCGAAAGAGTAGATTTGATGAGAATGTGGGTTGGTCTTCTTATGGATAGTGTTTAGGATTGAGAAAACTCACTGGAAATAAGGTAATTGTTCAAGAGAAAAGTGCCTTACCTATAGTCCATTCTACCCATGACAAATTAACATTGTTGGTAAGAATGTACACCCGTTGAGTTGAACTCTACAGTTGGTTAGTCAATCCCCCAAGCATTAACTTGTTATTTGATTGCTTCTCGTTGATTGTTGAAGTGGTTTGGTAGTTGGACAACTATTCGTTTGGATTGGTAACGACGTCTTTGAGTTTGACTTATAGATTCCTAAGCGTGTTATTTGGTCAACTGTAGAGGTCAATGTCATAATTTCATATTCGAATTCAAAAGAAAGCTACTCTCTGTGGGATCGACCCCAACTCATTTAGTTGGGTTTATACTGACTTACGATTGTTGACACTTAGAACTGGATGAAGTGTCTTTCAAACGTTAATCAATGGATTTATGTGAAGTAGGACAAGGTGGGTTGAAAATTGAAGTTTTTGCTTTGCGAGGCGAGGTGAAACGAATTAAAGTATTCATAGGTTTATGTGGATTTCCTCCTTCCCCATCGCAATCCCTAATTAAAAAGTTAGAAGCTTAACATAAATCAATTACCAGGAGTATACAAAGGATAAGCCCACACATGAAACTAATAATTCACTACAATTCAATCTTGGCAATAAAGGTAAGGACCAATATAGCCAAATATGACCAAAAACTAATATAACGATCCAAAAAATATTTCTTACTAGGTCATTTTTATGAATCTACCAAATTTCAGACCAATCAGAGTCCCTTTTTTTGAATTTCAAAACTATGATCA
Source organism: Solanum lignicaule (assembly GCA_029582545.1). Taxonomy (NCBI): domain Eukaryota; kingdom Viridiplantae; phylum Streptophyta; class Magnoliopsida; order Solanales; family Solanaceae; genus Solanum; species Solanum lignicaule. The sequence goes on from JAJOOF010006231.1 coordinate 16,588, forward strand.
ATTTGGTTGAAAATGTTGTTTGGCAAAGATAGAATATAATTTTTTTTTCCGTTAGAAAATTCTTATCAGATATCAACATTTATGAAATAGATACACGAATCAAGAACAAAGAACAAAATTCTAAAACTATTTACATTATCTGAATACTATTTTAAAAAAATTAGCATATTTATGTATACATTGAACATTAAAAGTCAAAACACATCTCATGGATATCGATGCCTCTTAAACGATAAATTTTGATGAAAAATAACTACTCATGCAACATATATATGTGATGTCAGATATTCACTCCAAAAAATTTAGAACAAAAGCTATCTCAGATGGAGATTACTATATGTTGATTTATGCCAAATTAATATCATTATCCCTAGATCATTGATCCAATCAAATATTACTCAGATAAAGAGAGTCTCTATTCATTAAAACTAGGGATTAAATTTTAATTACTTGTATTAACTTCATCTGATATGGAGGAAGGTCTAAGGCAACACATGAACATAACATTTCACTAAATTTAGTTATGAAGACCATAGAGAAAAATCTCTATCACCACTTTATCATAGGTGAGTAATTTCATTAAAATTAATTTTCTAGATACAAGAAAAATATTTATCCAAAAACATCATCTAAACTACCTCAAATTACAAATGTAACACCCCATATGTTAGGAAGTCCAAATTGCAGAATTCTAGAAGTTGCAGGTGCCACCAACGGGGCCACCTATGGACCATAGGTTGACCCACGAACAGTAGGTGGGGTCCGTGGTTTGCAGCCTGCAGCCCCCTCCCCAGAAACCCAGAAAATCCAGCTAATTTTGGACCCACGCCACGACCTACGGACCGTAGGTCAGACCATGGTTTGTGGTCCAGGCCATGGTTCAGACCCCCAACTTTCAGCTCCCAGACGTCCAATGACGGTTAGCCAGTCATTAGCCCCGTCAGGTTTTAAGTCAGGGGTCATTTGGTCTTTTCCCCTCTACGTTGGACACCTAAACTATGTCGTTTAACCCCTAAACTATATTGTTTTGATAAGTTTAAGCCTAGTAACCAAATCATAAATTACCCTAACCAATTAATTCTCAAAGATATTGATCAAACTACAACAAAAAAGGAGAAATAGTCGACCAAACCCTCGCCAAGAATGCAACAAGTTTCCCTTAATTCCATCCCCAAAATCAAAAGATTTCTCTGTGGAATTCTTCACCAGGCCTGTGGTATTTCACTAGTGGGTTCCTTTTACCCATTAGGTCCCTAGATTTTAGTCAGAATCTTGATTCCCTAAATATTTCTTAGACCTAAGGTTTCTTGAACTTTAGAAATTGTTGTGATTTAACTGATAGAATATTCCTAATCTGGTTTCTGTGTTGTTGTAACACTGTTGCTTAGTTCTTTGCATAAAATTCAGAACCCTAGTTGTGTAGATTCATTTTGTTCATGAATTACACTAGTTAGGACAGATAAACGAATATACATGCCTCAGTTGTCAAATGTTTCATTATCAGTACTTAATGTTGCATTTTCAGTTACCATGTCAGAACATTGAGCTATCCAGTTTATTTCAGTTATGTTGTATTATACACATTCTAGTTGGGAGTAGGCTTAATATCAAGTTGGACTAGGGTCAGTCACCCTCATAGTCCCAAAACTACGTGTCCCCGTAGGTTAGGTCCCCTCTATGGGTATCGTATTTAGTGATCATGCAAATCATGCCTCTATACCCTTGGCAAGGTATATTGGGTCCTCTAGATGCGTATACATCAGACTCCAAGTTTAGCTCATGTGGTTTTATTTCGGTTATTAGTAGCTCCCAAAGTTAGATTCTAGAGGATTGACCATGTTTCAAGTTATATTTCAGTATTCTGCTTCAGCATGTTATGTACTTGGTCATTGCATTCAGGTTAGTTCATATTCAATATGTTCAGTACATTTATCATGTTCATCTTATATCATTGCTCAGTATGATTTGTTTAGTTATGTATATTGTTCAACTTTATTCTATCATACCTGCTCAGTACCTTTCAAATACTGACACATACTTTGCGCTACATGTTCTCGTGATGTAGGTTTAGCTCCTCAGCATTCAGATCACGTGTATATCGATTCCCGATCCATTTTCAGCATTATCAGTGGTGAGTCCTCATTCTTCGAGGACGATAGACATGTTTTCTTTTACTTTTAGTCTTTTAGTTTCAATTTCGCTGGGAGCATGTCCTAACTTCGCTAGTCATTTAGAAGCTTATTTCAGACATAGTTAGATTCAGTTTTAGATTTGAGTTTGACCTTCCAGTTGTTGTTAAACTCTCAGTCTTTTATATATTCAGACAGTATTAGGTATTCCCCACCATCTTAGTTTTTCTTATGGTTTAAGCTTCTGTACAATATTTCTTATCTCAGTTTATCTTAGTATGGTTATGATATGCTAGCTCAGGGTTAGCTTGGGGTCACTTGTGTTACTAAGTCCAGTGTTTACGTCAAGGGGGTAGCCTCGGGGTGTGACAAATTTTGTATCAGAGCATTAGGTTTAGAAGTCCTAGGATGTCTGAAAAGCCGCACTAAGTGGAGTGCATTTCTGGAGTTTGAAGCGTGCCACATCTATGAGGGGGAGGCTACAAAGTGTTGTAGGAAAAACTTCACTTTCTTGTTATTCTTATCTTTCGTGGGTATGATCTCCTTCCTAACTCAACGTTATGTGTTTCAGATCATGCCTCCTTGTAGAGCCTACGCAAGGAATGCTAATGCCCACAACGCTAACACAGTTTTTCTAGTCCCAGACCATGAGGTTTCGAATGCAGATTTTTCGAATGATATCCAGTTTTTGGCTCAGAGTGTAGCCAAGCAGAACAATTAGCAGGTTCTAGTTCCTACAAATTCTAGTGGTTGATTAGTGGCAGCTATGGTCCTAGATTTTGTTAGGATGAATCCACATATGTTTTTAGGGTGAAGACCCCCAGAACCTTATTGATGAGGTCAAGAAGATCTTTGGAGTGATGCAAGTGAATAGAAATGATAGGGTAGAGTTAGCGTCCTACCATCTGAAAGATGTGGCTCACATATGGTTCACGCAGTGGAAGGAAAATAGGGGTGAGAATGCAGCTCTTGTAACTTTGGAGTGTTTTACTGGAGCTTTTCTGGATAGGTTCTTCCCAAGAGGGTTGAGGGAGGCTAAGGCTCAGGAGTTGATGAATTTGAGGCAAGGTTCTATGACAGTCCAAGAGTACGGACTTATGTTCACCCAGCTCTCCAGGTATGCTCCACATATGGTTGCTGATCCTAGGGAAAAAATGAGTAAGTTCCTATTTGGGGTATCCGACTTGGTGAAAACATAGTGCAAAAATGCTATGTTGTTAGAGGATATGAATATGTCTAAGCTTATGACTCATGCTCAACAGGTTGAGGGAGATAAGCTTAGGGAACATGCCAAGGACAATAAGAGGGCTAGGACAGGACACTATGAGTACTCTTAGCAAAAATTGGGTTATGGAAATCGTTCGCAGTTTCCACAAAAGTCATCAGCTCCAGCACCTTTATCAACTAGTGCTCCATCCCCTAGGTGTCTACTTGATCAGAAAGGTAGGGCATCGGGCTCTAAGTCTTAGGAGAGTGTTTTAGGTACCATAATCTTTCCAACTTGTCCAAAGTGTGGTAAGAACCATCCGAGCGAGTGTCTTGCAGGGAAGGATGGATGTTTTGGGTGTGGTCAATCTAGTCACCGGTTGAGGGATTTCCCTTCTTCTAAACAGGGACAAGGAGGTAACAATAGTAGGGCTCACTCTACAACTTCAATAGCACCAGCATGCTGCCCAACTAAGCAGGGTATTGCAATTGGTACAGGTGGCGGTCAGTGCCAGAACAAGTTGTATGCTCTCCAGTCTCGCCAGGATTAGGAAGATTCTGCTGATGTGGTCACTGGTACGTTACAAATCTTTCATTTAGATGTCTATGCTTTGTAAGATTGAGGAGCTACTCTTTCCTTTGTAACTCCTTATAAAGAAGTGAACTTCGGTGATAGTCCATAAACTCTCTCAGAACCTTCTCAGTCTCTACAGCAGTTGGTGACCCAATTTTAGCTAGACGGGTATAAAGAAATTGCCCTATGAGAGTCTCTCAAAAAATCACCTCAGCAGATCTTGTATAATTAGAAATGGTAGAATTTGATATCATTCTAGGCATGGATTGGTTACATTCCTGTTATGCCTCAGTCGATTGTAGACCCAGGATTGTTCGTTTTAAGTTTCCAAGCAAAATAATATTAGAATGGAAGGGTAGTAGCTAAGTGCCTATGGGTTAATTCATTTCCTAACTTAAGGCTAGAAAGATGATCTCTAAGGGGTTTCTCTATCATCTAGTTCAGGTTAAAGATTCGAGCTCCAAAACCCCAACTCTTGAGTCAGTTCCAGTAGTGAATGAGTTCCCAGAAGTGTTTCCGAAAGATCTTCCCGGAGTTCCTCTCTAAAGGGAAATTGACTTCAGAATAGATATCCTTCGAGATACCTAGCCTATTTCTATTCCTCCTTACAAAATGGCTCCAGCAGAGCTTAAGGAATTGAAGGAGCAGTTGAAAGAACTTCTAGATAAGGGCTTCATCAGACCTAGTATTTCCCCATGGGGTGCACCAGTGTTGTTCATGAAAAAGAAAGATAAATCTATTAGGATGTGCATTGACTATCGGCAGGTGAACAAAGTTACAATCAAGAATAAGTACCCTATCCCCAGGATTGATGACGTGTTCGACCAATTTCAGGGTGATAGTCACTTTTCAAAAATAGACCTCAGATCAAGTTATCATCAGCTTAGAGTTAGAGATAGTGACATCTTGAAAATAGCCTTCAGAACTCGGTATGGTCACTTTGAATTTGTAGTTATGTCTTTTGGACTAATAAATGCTCCTGCAGCTTTCATTGATTTGATGAACAGGGTGTTCAAGGATTATTTGGACTTGTTCGTTATCGTCTTTATTGATGATATCCTTATTTTCTCTAGGAATGAGGAAGAATATGTGACTCATTTGAGGGTTGTGCTGCTAACTCTCAAAGATCGCCAGTTGTTTTCTAAGTTTAGCAAATGTGAGTTTTGGTTACTATCAGTTGCTTTCCTTAGGCATATAGTATCTAGCGAAGGGATTCGAGTGGATTCTTAAAAAATAGAGGCAGTGAAGCAATGGCTCAGACCCACCTCTTCTACAGATATAAGAAGTTTCTTGGATTTAGCCGGTTACTACAGAAGGTTCGTGGAAGGATTTTCATCCATAGCTTTCCCATTGACTAAGTTGACTCAGAAAAAGGTTAAGTTTCAGTGGTCAGATGAGTGTGAGAAGAGCTTCGTAGAACTGAAAACTAGGTTGACTACAACTCATGTTTTGACTCTACCAAATGGTTCAGATGGTTATGTGATCTATTGTGATGCATCCAGAGTCGGCCTAGGTTGTTTATTGATGCAGCGAGGTAAGGTTATAGCTTATGCTTCTAGACAACTTAAGGTTCATGAGAAGAACTATCTGACTCATGACCTTGAACTTGATGCCGTAGTATTTGCCCTAAAGATTTGGAGCGCTACTTGTAGCGTGTTCACGTAGATGTGTTCACAGACCATAAGAGCCTTCAGTATGTGTTCACCCAGAAGGAGTTGAATCTTCACCAGAGGTTATGGCTTGAATTCCTCAAGGACTATGACATGAATGTGTTTTACCATTCTGGTAAGGCCAATGTGGAAGCTGATGCTCTTAGCAGACTATCTATGGGTAGTGTAGCACATGTTGAGGAAGAAAGGAAGGAATTAGAGAAGGATGTTCACCGGCTTTCTCGCTTAGGAGTTTGCCTTATGAACATATCAGATGTTGGTGTGACGGTTCAGAATAGGGCAGAATCTTCATTGGTAGCAGAGGTTAAGGAAAAACAAGACAATGATCCTATATTTCTTCAATTGAAGGGTGCAGTTCATCAGCACAAAGTTGAGGTTTTCACCCCAGGGGGAGATTGTGTGCTTCACTACCAGTGTCGTTTATGTGTTCCTAAGGTGGGTGAGTTGTGACAGAAAATCCTTACAGAATGCCATAACTCCAGGTATTCCATTCATCCAGGTGCCACTAAGATGTACCGTGATCTGCGGGAAGTGTTTTGTTGGAATGGCATGAAAAGGGATATAGAATGGCTAAGTGCCCTAATTGTTAACATGTGAAGGTTAAACATCATAAATCAGGAGGTATGACTCAAGAGATTAACATTTCTACATGAAAGTGGAAGGTGATCAATATGGACCTCATTACAGGTTTACCTCGTAATCGCAAACATCCTGATTCCATTTGGGTAATAGTAGACAAAGTTACTAAGTCCACTCACTTTTTGGCTGTCAAGACGACAGATTCGGCGGAGGACTACGCCAAGCTTTGCAATAATGAGATAGTCAGGTTGCATGGGGTTCCTTTGTCTATCATCTTAGATATCTCCAGTTGGTTGGCTTGAAGTAGGTGAATCAGCTTTGATTGGGACAAATTTGGTTCATGAGGCTATGGAAAAGGTTTAGCTCATCAGGGATAGACTTAAGACAACCCAGAGTCGTTAGAAGTCCTAGGCAGATATAAGGAGAAGGGACTTGGAGTTCTAAATTAATGATTGCAATTTCCTGAAAGTATCACCTATGAAGGGGTGATGAGATTTTGCAAGAAAGGGAAGCTCAGTCCTAGATATGTAGGACCTTACAGATTCTTGAAAAGGGTTGGTAAAGTGGCTTATGAGTTAGAGTTGCCAGCAGAACCAGCTACAGTCCATCCGGTCTTTCACATTTCATTGTTGAAGAAGTGTGTGGGTGATCCAACATCTATATGTAACATCTCACAATTTGAAATAACTATGAAGAAGCTAATAGATTGTAAATAGTCATTTTTGGAAAGAATGAAAATCTGGAATTTTTACTTAAGTTATAATAAGTTAAGTTTTGGCCAACTTCAAACGGCCATAACTCCTAGCTCAGGATGAGATAGAGGCACTTCGAGATATGATAGGAAATATTTTGGAATGATCTTTCCAACGCTGATGAGTTTGTGCAATTTCAAGTTCGTATATGTGAGTTATGCCCTTTGGAAGTTGGGCTGTTGAAATAAGGAAAGGCCAATCCGGATTTTTGAAGGGTAATTTAGTCTTTTCCTTACCTATTTATTCTAAATCATTTTTAGGAGTTTAATTGGGGTAAAGTCAGATTTTTGTCAATTTAGAAAAGTGAATTTTACGCTAGGTCTTGGAGAAGAGGAGAAAAGAGGAGAAAGGAGAAGAAGGTTAAAGATTCATCGATTTCGTCGAGGTTAGCTTGGGGATTTCGTCGGGGGTGATCCCTAGAAGGTATGTGAGATAACATAGTGTTGGGTTAGTTCACCCATGCGCCAACAATGATCAAATTTAGCGAATTTAAGTCTTTGAAGGTTTAGAAATTGAGTTCTAGATGAACATTGTCGAAGTTTCATTTGAATTTCTTGTAGGTTGTGTTGTTGATGGTTCTTGCGATATTATTTTTGTTTGCAGGTGTAATTTCATTTTGAATATATCATATATTGAGGGTATAGATAATTCTAAGTGTTTGGGGAAAGAACCATTGAAGTTTAGAGGTGAAAAACGAGCAAGAAAGTCGTCAAACACCTAGGGAAGGGGCTGGGGCGTCGCGCCAGCCAGCGCGCCCCAAAAGGGTCTCTGATGTTTACCCCTTTGGAGGAACCAATTTGTTGAAGAAGCTACTTGGGAAGCTGAGGAGGATATGAAAAAGAGATATCCACATCTCTTCGAATCCGGAGAAGTTCCAAATTACGGTACTACTCCTTTCTTGGTTTTTACTTTTAATTTGGCATGTTGGTTTGCCTTTGCTTGTGGGTGCTTGAACTAAATGTTGCATGTTATACCCTTAGCATAGTAAGAGTAATCTCATTCGAGGATGAATTTTCCCAAGGGGGAGATATTGTAACATCTCGCAATTTGAAATAACTAGGAAGAATCTAATAATTAGAAATAGTCATTTTTTGAAAGAATGAAAATCTGCAAATTTTGTTATAATAAGTTGAGTTTTGGCAAATATCAAATGTCAATAACTCGTAGCTCAGGATGAGTTAGAGGTACTTCAAGATATGATAGGAAATCTCTTGGAATTATCTTTCCAACGCAACTGAGTTTGCTCGATTTCGAGTTCATATGAGTGAGTTATCCCCTTTGGAAGTTGGGTTTTTGGAATAAGGAAAGTCCAATCCGGATTTTTGAAGAGTAATTTAATCTTTTCCTTATCTAATTATTCTAATTCGTTTTTAGGAGTTTAATTTGGATAAAGTCAGATTTTTTTTCAGTGTAGAAAAGTGAATTTTACGCTAGGGCTTGGAGAGGAGGAGATAAGAGGACAAAGGAGAAGAAGGTTCAAGATTCGTCGATTTCATCGAGGTTAGCTTGTGGATTTCATCGGGGGCGATCCCTAGAAGGTATGTGAGATAACATAGTGTTAGGTTAGTTCACCCGTGCGCCAACCATGATTCAATTTAGAGAATTTAAGTCTTCGAAGGTTTAGAAATTGAGATCTTGATGAACATTGTCGAAGTTTCGTTTGAATTTCTTGTGGGTTGTGTTGTCGATGGTTCTTGCGATTTGATTCGTGTTTCCGGGTGTAATTTGGGTTTCAATCTATCATACATTGAGGGCATAAATGATTCTAAGTGTTTGGAGAAAGAACCATTGAAGTTTAGAGGGTTTAGAGGTGAAAAACAAGCAAGAAAGTCGTCAAACACCTGGGGAAAGGGGTGGGGCGTCGTGCCAGCCAGCGCACCCCAAAAGGATCTCTGCAGTTTACCCCTTTGGATGAACCAATTTATTAAGGAAGCTACTTGGGAAGCTGAGGAGGATATGAAGAAGAGATATCCACATCTTTTCGAATCCGGAGAAGATCCAAATTAAGGTACTAATCCTCTCTTGGTTTTTATTTTTAAATTGGCATGTTGTTTTGCATTTGCTTGTGGGTGCTTGAACTGAATGTTGCATGTTACACCCTTAGCCTAGTAAGAGTAATCTCATTCGAGGATGAATTTTCCCAAGGGGGAGATATTGTAACATCTCGCAATTTGAAATAACTAGGAAGAATCTAATAATTAGAAATAGTCATTTTTTAAAAGAATGAAAATCTGAAAATTTTGTTATAATAAGTTGAGTTTTGGCAATTATCAAATGTCAATAACTCGTAGCTCAGGATGAGTTAGAGGCACTTTAAGATAAGATAGGTAATCTCTTGGAATTATCTTTCCAACGCTGCTGAGTTTGTGCGATTCCGAGTTCGTATGAGTGAGTTATCCCCTTTGGAAGTTGGGTTGTTGGAATAAGGAAAGTCCAATCCGAATTTTTGAAGGGTAATTTGTTTTTTCCTTATGTAATTATTCTAATTCATTTTTAGGAGTTTAATTGGGGTAAAGTCAATTTTTTCTCAGTTTAGAAAAGTGAATTTTACGCTAGGGCGTGGAGAAGAGGAGAAAAGAGAAGAGAGGAGAAGAAGGTTCAAGATTCGTCAATTTAATCGAGATTAGCTTGTGGATTTCATCGGGGGTGATCCGTAGAAGGTATGTAAGATAACATAGTGTTATGTTAGTTCACCCACACGCCAACCACGATTCAATTTAGCGAATTTAAGTCTTTGTAGGTTTAGAAATTGAGTTCTTAATGAACATTGTCGAAGTTTTGTTCGAATTTCTAGTGGGTTGTGTTGTTGATGGTTCTTGTGATGTGATTCATGTTTCCGGGTGTAATTTTGATTTGAATCTATCATATATTGAGGGAATAAATGATTCTAAGTGTTTGGGGAAAGAACCATTGAAGTTTAGAGGGTTTGGAGGTGAAAAATGAGCAAGAAAGTCGTCAAACACCTGGGGTACGGGGTGGGGAGTCGCGCCAGCCAGCGCCCCCCAAAAGGGTCTCTAAAGTTTACCCCTTTGGAGGAACCAATTTGTTGAGGAAGCTACTTGGAAAGCTGAGGAGGATATGAAGAAGAGATATCCAGATCTCTTCGAATCCGGAGAAGATCCAAATTAAGGTACTAATCCTCTCTTGGTTTTTATTTTTAAGTTGGCATGTTGTTTTGCATTTGCTTGTGGGTGCTTGAACTGACTGTTGCATGTTACACCCTTAGCCTAGTAAGAGTAATCTTATTCGAGGAAGAATTTTCCCAAGGGGGAGATATTGTAACATCTCGCAATTGGAAATAACTAGGAAGAAGCTAAGAATTAGAAATAGTCATTTTTGGGAAGAATGAAAATCTGGAAATTCTGTTAAGTTTTAATAAGTTGAGTTTTGCTAACATCAAACGGCAATAACTCCTAGCTCAGGATGAGTTACAGGCACTTTAAGATATGATAGGTAATCTCTTGGAATTATCTTTCCAACGCCGCTGAGTTTGCGCGATTCCAAGTTCGTATGAATGAGTTATCCCAATTTGGAAGTTGGGATGTTGGAATAAGGAAAGTCCAATCCGGATTTTTGAAGGGTAATTTAGTCTTTTCCTTATCGAATTATTTAATTCGTTTTGAAGTGTTTAATTTGGGTAAATTCAGATTTTTTTATGTTTAGAAAATTGAATTTTACGCTAGGGCTTGGAGAAGAGGAGAAAAGAGGAGAAAGTAGAAGAAGTTTCATGATTCGTCGATTTCGTCGAGGTTAGCTTGTGGATTTCATCGGGGGTGATCCCTAGAAGGTATGTGAGATAACATAGAGTTGGGTTAGTATACCCACGCGCCAACCATGATTCAATTTAGCAAATTTAAGTCTTTGAATGTTTAGAAATTGAGTTTTTGATGAACATTGTCGAAGTTTCGTTTGAATCTCTTGTGGGTTGTGTTGTTGATGATTCTTGCAATTTGATTCGTATTTCCGGTTGTAATTTCGGTTTGAATCTATCATATACTGAGGGTATAAAAGATTCTAAGTGTTTGGGGAAAGAACCATTGAAGTTTAGAGGGTTTAGAGGTGAAAAACGAGCAAGAAAGTCGTCAAACACCTGGGGAAGGGTGTGGGGCGTCGCGCCATCCAGCGCTCCCCAAAAGGGTCTCTGAAGTATACCCCTTTGGAGGAACCAATTTGTTGAGGAAGCTACTTGGGAAGCTAAGGTGAATAGGAAGAAGAGATAGCCACATCCCTTCGAATCTGAAGAAGTTCCAAATTAAGGTACTAATACTTTATTGGTTTTTATTTTTATGTTGGCATGTTGATTTGCATTTGCTTGTGGGTGGTTGAACTGAATGTTCCATGTTACACCCTTAGCCTAGTAAGAGTAATCTCATTCGAGGACGAATTTTCCCAAGGGGGAGATATTGTAACATCTCGCAATTTTAAATAACTAGGAAGTAGCTAATAATTAGAAATAGTCATTTTTGGAAAGAATGAAAATCTGGAAATTTTGTTAAGTTATTATAAGTTGAGTTTTTGCAATCATCAAACATCAATAAATCCTAATTTAGGATGAATTAGAGGCACTTCAAGATATGATAGGAAATCTCTTGGAATTATCTTTCCAACGTCGCTGAGTTTGCGCGATTCCGAGTTCGTATGAGTGAGTTATCCCCTTTGGATGTTGGGATATTGGAATAAGTAAAGTCCAATCCAGATTTTTGAAGGGTAATTTAGTCTTTTCCTTAACTAATTATTCTAATTCTTTTTTAGGAGTTTAATTGGGGTAAAGTCAGATTTTTATTTAGTTTAGAAAAGTGAATTTTACGCTAGGGCTTGGAGAAGAGGAGAAAAGAGGAGAAAGGAGAAGAAGGTTCAAGATTTGTCGATTTCGTCGAGGTTAGCTTGTGGATTTCATCGGGGGTGATCCCTAGAAGGTATGTGAGATCACATAGTGTTGGGTTAGTTCACCCACGCGCCAACCATTATTCAATTAAGAGAATTTAAGTCTTTGAAGATTTAGAAATTGAGTTCTTGATGAACATTGTCGAAGTTTCGTTTGAATTCTTGTGGGTTGTGTTGTCGATGGTTCTTGCGATTTGATTCGTGTTTCCGGGTGTAATTTCTGTTTGAATCTATCATATATTGAGGCTATAAATGATTATAAGTGTTTGGGGAAAGAACCATTGAAGTTTAGAGGGTTTAGAGTTGAAAAACGAGCAAGAATGTCGTCAAACACCTGGGGAAGGGGGTGGGGCATCGCTCCCGCCAACGCTCCCCAAAAGGGTCTCTGAAGTTTATCCCTTGGGGCGACGCGTCAGACAGCGCGCCCCAACATGTTCTCTGAAGTTTGAGGGCTGGCGCTGGCGCCTCTCAGAGCGTCAGGGACTCCAGTTCTCCCCATTCGTTCCCTACATTTTAGTACTTGTTCCTTTGAAATGTACCTATGTTTTCTAGTTGATTCCAACACTCTAAGGTACACTTAAACATCATGATATCATCCATAAACATGAGATCATGAACCTTGAATCCATAATCCAATTCAAGGAAAGTTAAGCTCAAAGTCAAGAGAAGTAAGAGTCAAGTCAAGAGAAGTTCTTAGAGTTTTCCCAATGTCTTTTCTAAATGTTTAACTTTGTTTTAAGACTTAAAGTTCAAGTTGAGTAAAGATTAAAGAGTAAATTTTGATGTTCATTTCTTTAAAAGTATATGGGGACTATGTATTCCCAAAGGGTTTAAAATATTTTCACATTTAAACAAGAAAGAAAACCTTGATTTCCAAAAGAGCCTTCGGGCTAATTTTCAGAAAAGAGTAATCACTTTCTAAATGAAGCAACAGAGGAAACTTTGATTTCGAAGATAGCCCTTTAGCTATCTTTTTGAGCACTAATCTCAAATCATAGAAGGAAGTATGTTTTTAAACATAAGAGCTAATATAATGTTTTTGGGAGTAGTATTGAGCACCGCTATGGGGGAGAGTTCAGACAACTCACAGCCCCCATAAACAATGTAGCCATCATGGGTAGAAAAGGGTCATACTTTTTAGATGATTCCTTTAGTGCTTTTTAGCATAGACTTGTGGATCCACTTAGTAGTTCAGGTTCTATACCCTTGGAAAGGTATAGGACGGCCCTGGCAGTGTGAGGCAAAACGATGTATCATCACAATAGCTCTTAAGTGATGGTTGTCGGTTAGAGAAACTCCCACATAAGTAATTGTATTCTTATATACATAGTTTATTGTATTTTTACATACATTTAAGAGTTTTAGTGTATCTTTGCATACAAACAGAGTTGACATCATGTTTTAAACAATTTTTCTTTATATTACACTTGTTTTAAACTGCTTTTTATTGAAATGAGTTCAGTTATGTTGAGTTGAGTTGAGCCTCGTAAGTTCCTCAGATTCCTTTCAAGCCTATGTTGTGTTTAGCATTCCAACTCACATACTCGTATATTCAATGTACTGATGCCAGGTGGCCTGCATCTTATTATGATGCAGACACATGTAACTACGATCGGCATCTAACACATCGTTGATCCAATGAGCACTCAAGAGTCAGTTGGTGAGCCTCCTTGCATTCCAGAGGACTCCTTTTTGTTGCTTTCAGTTCTTTCAAGTATTTCATTTGTTAGGATAATCGGGGGTCCTGGCCCGACATCCATATCAGTTGTTTTAGAGGCTTCATAGACAGTGTGATGTTAGTTCTTTAGTCTTTTCATTGTCATTATGCTATGTTGAGACTTGAGTTTTCCTTAATGGCCGGTTGAATGTTCCTTTATAACATTCCAGTTTATTACATAGACTTGTCTTTGTTGAATTAAGTCTTCCGTTGAGTAAGTATGCAAGGCCAAGGGTTTGCTTGGGGCCAACAATGGTTCTCGAGTGCCAGCAACATTCGGGGTGTAGGCTCGGGGCGTGACACTATAGTACCATTAGTGAGTGTGGCTATGAAGGATAGTCTTACTTATGAGGAGGTGCCCGTTAAAATTCTTGATTGTCAAGTTTGAATGTTGAGAATCAAAGAAGTCACTTAAGTTAAGGTTTTCTAGAGAAGTCAGTCAGTAGAGGGAGCTACTTGTTAAGCAGAAACAGCCATCAAGGCCAAGTATCCTCATCTCTTTCCTTCCGATTCCATTCCATCTTGAGGTAATAGTTCCTCTTCAGTATTTCAGTTACTCTTGCGTAAATTCAGTCTTAGTATCTTGTTCCTTCAGTTATACTTGCATTTTTAGTGTATTTGCATGTTCTTGGAACTTAGTTCAATCAGATTTCAGTTTCCTGTACTTAGTGGTAGGGTTTGCAGCTCTTTTCCTCCATACTCAGCTAGTTTAGACTTTATTCGAGAATGAATATTCCCAAGGGGGAGATAATGTAACACCTTGTATGTTAGGAAGACCAAAATGCAGAATTCAAGAAGTTGCAGGTGCCACCTACGAACCGTAGGTTAACCCACGAACCATAGGTGGGGTCCGTGGTTGGCCACCTGCAGCCCCCTCCCTAAAAACCTAGAAAATCCTGTTGAAGTCTTGACCCACGCTAAGACCTACAGACTATAGGTCAGACCACGGGTCTTTGGTCCTGGCCGTGGTTCAGAACCCTAGCTTTCAGCTCCCAGACGTCAAACGACGGTTGACCAGGATGGACCATAGGTCCATCCATGGTCCGTCTGTCAGGCCCGTCGTTGGCCTTGTCAGGTTTTAAGTCAGGGGTCATTTGGTCTTTTCCCCTATGCGTCGTACACCTAAACTACGTCTTGTAACCCTTAAACTATATCGTTTTTGTCAGTTTAAGCGTAGTAACTAAATCAGAACCTACCCTTACCAATTCATTCTTAAAGAAATAGATCAAGCTAAAGAAAAATAGGAGAAACAGTCGACCGAACCCTCTCCAAGAACACAACAAGTTTCCCTCAGTTCCATCCCCGAAAACGAAAGATTTCTCTGTGGAATTCGTCACCAGGTATGTGGGATTTCACTAATGGGTTCCTTTCACCAATTAGGTCCATAGATTTTAGTCAGAATCTTGATTCCCTAAATATTTCGTAGACCTAGGGTTTATTGAACTTTAGTAATTGTTGTGATTTAGCTGATAACATATTACTAATTAGGTTTCCGTATTGTTGTAACACTCTTGGTTAGTTCCTTCCATGAAATTCAGAACCCTAGTCATGTAGATTCGTTTAGTTCATGAATTACACTTTCTAGGACAGATAAACAAATATACATGCCTCAGTTTTCAAATGTTTCATTATCAGTACTTAATGTTGCATTTTTAGTTAGCATGTCAGAATCTTGAGTTATCCATTTTATTTCAGTTATGTTTTGTGGTACACATTCTAGTTGGGAGTAGGCTTAATACCGAGTTTGAGTAGGGTCATTCACCCTCATAGTCCCAGAACTACATGCCTCCATAGGTTAAGTCCCCTATGTGGGCATCATATTTAGTGATCACGTCAATCATGCATCTATACCCTTGTAAAGGTATATTGGGTCCTCTTGATAGGGCGTATACATCGGACTCCACATTTAGATCATATGGTTTTATTTTGGTTTTTAGTAGCTCCCACAGTCAGATTCTAGTGCATTGACTAGGTTTCTAGTTATATTTCAGTATTTAGCTTCAGCATGTTATGTACTTGGTCATTACATTCACTTTAGTTCATATTCAGTATGTTCAGTATATTCATCATGTTCATCTTATATCATTGCTCAGTATGCTTTGTTCAGTTATGTATATTGTTCAACTTTATTTTATCCTGCATGCTCAGTACCTTTCAAGTAATGACACATACTCTGCGCTACATCTTCTCGTGATGTAGGTTCAGGTCCTCAACATTCAGATCATGTGTAGATCGATACCCGATCCGTATTCAGCATTATCAGTGTTGATTCCTCATTCTTCGAGGTACGATAGACATGTTTTCTTTTACTTTCAGTCTTTCAATTTCAGTTTTGCTAGAGATAGCTGGGGCTTGTCCCAACATTTCTAGTCAGATAGAGGCTTATTTCAAACATAGTTAGATTCAATTTTAGATTTGAGTTTGACCTTCCAGTTGTTGTTAAACTTTCAGCCTTTTATATGTTCAGACAATATTGGGTATTCCCCACTATCTCAGTTTTTCTTATGCTTTTAAGTTTCTGTACAATATTTATTATCTCAGTTTATCTTAGTAAGCTTATGATATGCCACCTCAGGGTTAGCTTGGGGTAACTCGTGATCCTATTTCCTATGTTTACGTCACGGGGGTAGCCTCAGGGTATGACAACAAATCATTGTATAACAATGAATATTCTTAATTTGATTGTTTGTGATGAACCTACTGATGAGTCCACAAATTGGACTCATTTAGGGCTATATTTTAATAGAAATTGTGTCCTCAAATACTTATTTTATCTCAATATCGGATGAAAACACTTAAGTTTTAGGTATTTGAAGTTTGAAGGAAAGTATGAAAACTACGTCACAAAAAGGAAAGAAAAGGCTGAAAAGAACAATGAAATAAAGGCTTGAGGATCGCCGAGTCCACTTGGCGAGTCGCCGAAGGGTCTTACTTCGCCTTTTGTTCCAATGTGCTGAGCCTTTAAGAAAAGGATCAAGTCGGTGGAAAAGGGAGCAGTTGGCGCATCGCCGAGAAGTTCCGCGAAGCAGAACGATGTCGCCCAATGACCCAGAGCATGATCATGTTGAAGGATAGTGCAAGACGGTGATGAAATACACCAAAGGGCGAATCGCTAAGTTGATCGGTGATTCTGACTAACGACGCTGAATGATCCGCTGCAGCATAAATCAATGAAAACTATAAATACTAGGTAGAATTGTAGATTTAAGAGTCAAACAATTATTATAATTTTCATATAGAATAGTACTTTTTGATTATTTTCTCTAAGTTTGAGAGCGTTTTGAAAACTTGAAGATCCAAAGGGTTTCATCTTCAAGATTTGGATTTGGGTCTCTTGGATTCTTCAATTTTGGCATGTATCAAGACCTAAATCTTCATACCCACTTGAATACAAGCTCAATTTGGTATAAATTTATACCTCTTATATATGTGTGGCTAAAAACCCCAATTCTTGGGGTGTGATTTAATGACTATAGGTTAAGATAATTATTGGGTCTTTCTTGTTGACAGTTTAATCGTAGTTTAATTGTCATTTTGTTTTGTAGTTGTGGATGAATTTAATCAATTTGTAGTTGCAAATACAAGCTTATTTATGTGTTTTTAGCTTGCTTGAGAGAGAGGTCGTAAAACTAAAACTACTAAATTAATGGCCGGTGGGAGTGGGTCGACATGAGGTTTAGCTCGAGAAAGTGAATCCTAGTCTCATTCCCACACACTCAGCTCGAGAGTGAGTGGGTTAAGGCGTAGGTTGGTCTTCATGCGACAAGTGGGTGTTCGAGAGGAACGCATTTGAAACGAGGTAAGTTGCTCGAGAGAGAGCTTTTCCCCCTTAAAGTTCAGCCTAGTCACAATTATTCTATGAATCTTTTATCAAAAGCATGTACCCAATAAACCTGCTTAACCCAAATTCCCATCACATCCCAAGGATCCCCCGTCATTACTTCGAAATCCTTGTTTATTTGTTGTTTTTACTTACTTGTGACAAAACCCCCATTGTTAAGTGACACTTTTGTGTCCCCCTTTAATTTACAATGTTTTTAATCGTCAATGTCTTTAGCTACGACTAGTTACAACTAAATTTTATTTTTCTATTAATTCTCAAAACCACTCTCTAGGGAACGATCCCAACCCTTGGTTGGGTTACTAAATTACTGTACGATCGTAGACACTTGCATCGGAAGTTGTGTCTTCATTACGCAAACATCAAAATGGCGCCGCTGCTGGGGAGTGGTGTTATTTGGGAATTCTTAGATTAGATGAATTTTTATTCTTCTTGGTTGTAGTTTACTTACCTAATTTTTAGTTTTGTCTTTTGCTTGTTTGAGATTTGAAATAGAGGAGGTGAGTATTTCAAGCAGTACTCGTGAGCAAATGGAGTTGCCTCCTTTAGAAGTAATGATGTTCAGGGATCGTATTTTAACTTTCAAACAATTAGAAGGTGAACAGATTCATGAGCCATGAGCAAGGTTTAAATCGCTTCTGATTTGATGCCCCACTCATGAAACTCCCGATATAGTTCCCCTGGACTGCTTCTACAGAAGTCTTGGTCCCGGAAACAAAACATTGGCTGCCAGACTCATTCCGGTTGGTATTACACATCAGCCCTATGCAATAGCAGCCCACCTGCTTGATCACATGTTTGAAGCAATCCAAGAAGTAGAGAAGGACTTCATACTGGCTGCATTGATGACTCAGATGGATGGATAAGTTGGACAAAAAGATAGTGGAGATTGAAGTCTAATGCAAAAGGAAGGACATATATGTTCCCCCTCATGAGCGAAGAAAGCACAAGGACAATGAGGGTAAACGCGTAGAGGGAATGCTCTCAATTATTCTCAACAAGGTAAGTGAGCATGATAGGGTGCTGGAAGAAGTGAAGGAGAACATCAAATTGATGAAACAGATGATTGGTTCTCATTCCAGATCCATTCAGCTGCTCGAGAACCTTACGGGTCATGTGATGCCTCATCTCCATCCGGCATAAAGAAGGGGGTTGCCAAGTGATGTTTTGGCTAACCCTAAAAGTGAAGTTTAGGTGTTAAGCCGCGTCGTGCCATGACGTTAATTAAGGCGTTGTTTGGGAGACAACCCAAAACCCTTTATTGATTTATGTTGATTTGATAAAATAATGGTGTGTTAATTGTGCAGGAAGAAGTGTGGGAAGCATTTGGAAAGAAAGAGATTGGCGAGGGAAATGTCGGTTGGTGAGTCACCAAAGTATTAGGCGACCCGACTCACACCGCCGTTTGATCCAACCCAGATTGGGTTTGAGGTCTGTAAAACTCGGCGGTCTTGACGAGTCGCCGATCAGCTCGCCAACCCTGATTTGTATCGCCATTTGGATCCCCACATTAACTGGGGGATTCAGTAAAACTCGGCGAAGAAGATGACTGCTCGGCGTGATGCTGAATGGTTCAACGCTCACGACTAATGTCACCGAGTGGGCAAGAACTGGACGGTTTTTCAAGCCAAAGGTTTAAACGTTTCAATTTCCTATGTTCTACCTCATTTTCAAACTTTGCAAACTTGCACCTAGTTTTATTCCCAATATCGATGTATCTCTATTGTGTTTTGGTTATTAAATTGTGCTTGGATCTGGATTGCGTTGCCACCTAACATCTCAGTGGCATCTTAATCAGCAATCAAAGGTTGGTATCCGAGCCCTACGTTATTTTTATCAAAAGTTATGCTCAAATGCTATGACATTACTTTGATGATGTGTGCTGGTCCTCTCCGATAGGATTAAAATTTTTGTTTACTTGGTTTGAGTCGATAATATTGACCATACTGAGTTAAATAGTTAATTCTTGAATATTGTGCTCTATAGTGGATCAAAAATTGTGGGTTATGCATAAGTGTCGCTGGGTCTGAGCCTAATTTGGCTATTGTATATTTTGATTTTGCTCTCGGGGGTTGCGGGACTGATTTCAAGAAGTTGGGTTGATAATAGGCACGACGAGTCATTTTAGCGAGCTGAGACGAGTTCGCCGAATCACTCAAAGGTTCGCCTAGTTGCCCTACCTCACCTTTGATATCAATGCTAAATGTGATGTTGAATTATGTAACTTTCGGTGAGAAGCATGAAGTCGCCAAACACATTCGGCGCCTCGTCGAAAAGTTTCATGTTCGCCCTTTTTCTGCACCCATGTATTCTTTGTGCACTGCACTCGTTGTACCGCCTAAGTAGTTGAGCGCTTCGCCAACTGGTTCGGTGAAATGATTCTAAAATTGAACGGCCTTGCTTTTGTCTGAATACTTTCTAAGTTTTTCTCAAAGCTTTGCGGAAATGGCTAGGCCAAAAGTAGCTGCAAGAGATATGCCACCCCGACAAACAAGAGAAAACAAATTCAGAAAAATACAAAGGCAATAGATCCTCCCAAAATGGATTATGAGGGCAAGAAGCCCATGTCAAGCAAGAGAACAAATCCCCGACACCCCACTATTCCCTCGTGGAGACGTGGATTCTTCATAGCTATCCACTCCTTTCTCGCGGCTCATGACTTGGACAATCTCAATAAGTCAACTGCCGCTGAATATTCTGAAGAGGCTTCGGGGACCATTAACAAATTCCAAGCTGACACATTGAGCACTGATGACCTAACAGATGGAGAGACTACATACACATGATTCCTCTTTACCTCCCACTCTGTCTCATATGCTTTTACTTTTGGATACTTTTATTTGCATTTGAGGACAAATGCTTTTGTTTGTGGTGGGGTGAGGCCCACACCTTTTGTGTGCTACTTTTATTTGTGTTTTGTGTTTATATTTGGGCTGTTCTATTTAAATTTGTGTTAATACTGCTTTTCTGTGGATGTTTGAGCTTGTGGCTCCTTTTATTTTTAAATTGCAAAATGATTGTGATCCTTCCAATTTTTTTTGAATTTTTTGCACTTTTTTGCCACCCTTTATATGTTGTTGAATGTGGTTGTTCCTTGGCAAATTTGAGTCTCGATTTCGATCAATACCGATGACTTGAATAGTGCTTACAATTGAACGAACATGAATGTACGGCTACGATGAGGCCAAATGAAGTTGCATAGACAATATGTGAACTCTTTGCATCTCGTTGTGATTAGCCATTTATCAAATCGATTCTCTTGTGATGACCGTTGCACGCTAGCAAAAGTGTGGACTCTTGTTTGACTTAAGTGTTGATGCCTTGTGTGGTAAGCTTACCTAGAACCATGCATGACAACACTTAGAATTTTCCCTATTGGTCCGGTTGACTAAGTAAGACTTTCTCTTGATATGATCTTAGGCAACTTTGAAGAGTGTGAATCAATTTGACATATACCTTTTTTGTTACCTACCTTGTGAGCGTATGATTCTCTCTTGACCACCCTTTGAGCCTTACCCTTATTTGGAAGAAACTTGATGAAAGCTAGACCTTTCTTAATCCATTACTTATAATCCTCTTGAATTGTGGTTAATTGAATAGCCAACTTAGGCCAAAAGCCTAAGTTGGGGATGTGGTGAAAAAGAAAAGGGAAAGTCAAGAAGTGCAAGGAAAGTCTCCTTTAAACCATGGTGTTGAGAAAAAAATGGAACCCTTCCATATAAAAAAAAGAGAAACAGAAAAAGAGAAAAAGAGAAGAAAAGAATAATAAAAAAGAAAGAAAAAAAGAGAGAGAAAGTTGTGGAATAAAGTACCAAAGAAATAGGGTTCCGAACAATCCATGGCAAGCGAATAATAGGATGACCTATGATGCACTAATGAAAATGATGAAGGAAAAAGAAAGGTAGTGTTGACAGCACCACATTTCATGAGGATAAAAGTCACAGAGCCTAAATGACCATACCTTTGCACTCAGCCCTGTTACAAGCCTTGTTAAGACCATTGTGATCTTGAGAAAGTCGAAACAAATGTTGATTGGAAAATACGGGCAAACCTATGGGTAAAAGCATGCATTTTGTTCATCTTTGTGAGTGTGAGCATTGTATCTGATTCCTGAACTTTAAATTGATTATACCTTTGCATGTGAAAATGGAATCATCATTTGTGTGAGGGCATTCGAAGGCTTTTGTTGAGCTTGAACTTTCATTTGAAGCAAGTATTGCGAGCTTGAGAATCTTTGGTAATGGTGTGTCACAAGTTGAATCTTTGAGTACACAATTGATCCTTGCATAAGTAAATTGAGTCTTGTTGTATACATTCATAATTGTGTCTTGTGTAGCACTATTTTAGACATCCTTGTTGAACTGCTAAACTTGAGTTTTACTTGAGGACAAGCAAAATTTTAAGTTGGGGTGTTGATGAGTCCACAAATTGGACTCATTTAGGGCTATTTTAATAGAAATTGTGTCCTCAAATGCTTATTTTATCTCAATATCTGATAAAAACCCTTAGGTTTCAGGTATTTAAAGTTTGAAGGAAAGCATGGACACTACGTCGCAAAAAGGAACAAAAGGACTGAAAAGAACAAAGAAATGAAGGCTTGAGGATCGCCGAGTCCACTTGGCGGTCGCTGAAGGGTCTTACTTCGCCTTTTGTTCCAGTGTGCTGAGCCATGAAGGAAAGGATCAAATCGGCGGAAAAAAAGAGTAGTCGGCGCATCGCCGAGAAGTTCCGCGAAGCAGTACCATGTCGCCCAATGACCCAGAGCACGACGATGCTGAAGGCTGGTGCAAGACAGCGATGAACTACACCAAAGGGCAAATCGCCGAGTTGATTGGTGATTCCAAGTAACGATGTCGAATGATCTGCTGCACCACAAATCAGTGAAAACTATAAATACTAGTTAGAGTTGTAGTTTTAAGAGTCGAATATTATAATTTTCCTATAGAATAGTACTTTTTGATATTTTTGCTCTAAGTTTGAGAGGGTTTTGAAGACTTGAAGATCCAAAGGGTTTCATCTTCAAGATTTGGATTTGGGTCTCTTGGATTCTTCAATTTTGGCATGTATCAAGACTTAAATCTTCATATCCAGTTGAATGCGAGCTCAATTTGGTATACGTTTCTATCTCTTATACATGTGTAGCTAAAAATCCCAATTCTTGGGGTGTGATTTAGCGAATATGGGTTAAGATAATTCTTGGGTCTTGCTTGTTGATAGTTTAATCGTAGTTTAATTTTCATTTCATTTAGTAGTTGTGGATGAATTTAATGAATTTGTAGTTGCAAATGCAAGTTTATTTATGTATTTTCGGCTTGCTCGAGAGAGAGGTCGTAAAACTAAAACTACTAAATTGATGGACGGTGGGAGTGGGTCGACATGAGGTTCAGCTCGAGAGAGTGAATCCTAGTCTCATTCCCACACACTCAGCTCGAGCGAGTGAGTGGATTAAGTCGTAGGCTAGTCTTCATGTGGCAAGTGGGTGTCCGAGAAGAACACATTTGAAACGGGGTAAGTTGCTCGAGAGAGAGCTTATCCCCCTTAAAGTTTAGCCTAGTCACAATTATTCTATGGATCTTCTATTGAAAGCATGTACCCAATAATCTAGCTTAACCCGTATTCCCATCACATCCCAAGGATCCCCTCTCATTACTTAGAAATCCTTGTTTATTTTGTTGTTTTTACTTAATTACTTGTAACAAAAACCCCCATTGTTAATTGACACTATTGTGTCCCCCTTTAATTTAGAATGTTTTTAATCGGTAATGTCTTTAGCTACGACTAGTTAGAACTAAATTTTATTTTTCTATTAAATCTCGCAACCACTCTATTGGGAACGATCCCAACCCTTGGTTGGGTTACTAAACTATTGTACGATCGTAGACACTTGCATCGGAAGTTGTGTCTTGATTACGTAAACATCACCTATAGAATTTCAGATCAATCTGAGTTCAAAAATAACATTTATCTCCAAGGCTATGATCAAATTCAGATTGAAACGATTTTAGAAAAATAGTCAGATCCATATCCTTATCATATATTAATTCAAGTTAACTCATCACGTGTAATCATGTACCACATTTAACATAAATAAAACTGATATAAAGGATTATATTCATACTAAATCACAATTTAATTCCATAGAAGGACTTCAAAACCATTTTAAGGGCCTCAAAACTATAACCACATAGCAATGAGTATTTCTTACTAGTCCTTCACCAATGAAATAACAAAATTTGAGGTCAATTGGATTCTATAAAAAATATTTCCAAAGCTATGACAAAATTCAAATTCAAGTGGTTTAATTATCTTTAGTAATTAAAATAATATGACTTTATCATATTCAGATCAAATTTTAATCCGACAAAATACCTAAAATCCATCTAAATAATTTTCGATGGAACCATCAAATTTCAAGTCAATTAGAGATCAGTAAATTCATGACCTCCTAAACTATGACCAAATTTGAAAAATAATCATTTTAGACATAGTTAAAGATTAAAATAACATGATTCAGATTTTCATTCTCTTTTTATAATTATCTCATGAGAATGAAACATATGTTGTGTCCTTCCTTTGGCTAAGACACTTAATAACTTCTTATAAAGAATTATTTTCTAAATTAATACACTTGAGAATCCAAGATATTTTGGTTCTCTCTTTTTAGTGTAAACCTCGATATCTATTCTCATTAATCAATTAAGCATTACTAGTATTTTAAGGTAAATCACCATTTACGTAAATAAATATTTACCACTAATATTCACTTAGAATAATTTATACATGATGAATTGAGGATGTTCTAATAACTCAAATAAATAGATAATTTTAGTGAATCCTATTTATAAATCATAATTCTCAATTCATGTATTACAATATATATTATTGCATGTATAAACTCTAATTTGTTTTAACGTTTTCAAGTAAATAAACCACTTAAGTGATAACTATTTATTAATCAAGAAATTCTTAATTTATACAAATTTTATATATATATATATTTGTAATGAATAATATGCTCAAATAATTATTGAACAAAAATAAAAAATAATAATTCAATTGCCCTGAATAGTGAGTGCCACCGCCACTTAATATGGTTTGGAGTCAACAATTAGTCAAGAAGAAATATGATAAAGTAGAAAAAAATACTTCACAATCAGTTCAATGATAATTTGTTCATCAACAACCTGTATGATTCCCTTTCTTATCAAGCCTGGCAAATTTGTTGGATTAATAAGAAACTCCCCTAAAAATATTACAACTAGCCACCGATAAAAAAAAATAATTACATGTGCAAAAGTTCTTACTTTCATTTATTAAATAAAAAAATTCCATTGAACTTTAACTTTTCTTTTAACTGATGAAAAGTTTTCAATTTGGGTTCCATTAATTTAAAATTAAAGGACTTCGAATAATCATTAGGACATGTGTTTGTTGTTGCTGTCCATTCCCACATCAATGTGAAAAATTGTCGCCAACACGTTCTGCCCTCTTGATCTTCTGACAATCTAAGAACGTATGTACTTTATCCAACGGATCAACAAACTTCTAGTTTCTTCTGATTCATTCTTTTCGTGATAAAAATATAGTTACCAAATACTAATCATACATACAATTGCACATAAATATATTTTATGTTATCTATAAAGATGTAAGTATGGCTCTTGATGCCAATTGTTAGAAACTATATGCAAAGCGGAAGCATACCAGAATCATACAACTTACATGAATAATAGACAACACATAGTTTATGCTAGAACAAGTACAATCATGTTAGAGCACATAAAATTTCTAAAATTTAATTCAAGAATTACCTCTTGAAGCGTAAGCAGATACCTTCAAGCGAATCGACAAGCTAGAACCTTCCAGAGAATTCACAAGCTAGTCCACAAACTGGACAATAGTTCAGTGGTCTTCTACAATGATCCCAAATTCACTTTTGAACTCTCTCTCAATACTTGGGTGGGAAAGTATCGTATATAAAAAAACTTATTCCTCTTCAAGGGTTAGAAATATCTCTATTTATAGAGATTCGTTCGTAGTCCAAGGAGGAGAAGAAACACAGTCTTTCCTTAGAATAAAAAAAGACATGTACTTCTCTGTTTCCTTAGAATAGAAAAAGATATGTACTTCTCCATTTCCTTAGAATAGAGAAAGACACACACTTCTCCATTTCCCTTGAATAGAGAAAGACACATACTTCTGTCTTTTCCCCTTAGAATAGATTCTGAGTTCTAGTTAAATATGCACACGATAGGGACAACAAAATTATTTACTGAGGCTTCCTATTATGGAAATAATTCTAAATAATTAACTTGAATTATTCTTACCGTAATAAATTACAAATCATTCCATTAGAAATCTGTAATTGCATTCCTCTATTTATATTTTGAAATTCCCCAGTAAACACATGTAATTCCCCATGTTAATATTATAGATACTAATCAATATATTAAATTGCTGACGTATTTAATTCAATGATCAATTTCATTTAGAGCACTGCTTAACTTATCTCATGTGTCGGATTAGTAAATCCACTTGCAAGATTTGACACAATGAAAACTTATAAGCTTCTCAAAAATACATATCATCAATTTCTATATCGAGACATGTATTCGGTCAACTAACTTATTATTTCACCAGTATATATTATTATCATCCAATCTATCAGGCTTATTGACCCATCTTAGAATCTTACCTTTTAATAAATGAAAACGATAATTAACATATACATATCATAATAGTTATATTAGGATTAAGAATATAGTACATTTAATAGTTTATAGAATATGGTTTTGTCAGTCAGTCTGAAGCAACTATCTCTACTCGGTCGTCCCATTCAATACATACAAAATGCACTAGCACAAGAAGTTGGAACTATACCATTTCTATAGTCAAGATAAACTACATATAATCTTGTGCTAAAATCGTACCGATGGCATGTCCAATTCCCATCTTAGATTGTGAACAAAAAAACTTTATACCTATATGAATCGATGATTTAATCCTCTGTGTATAAGCTTAAACTCTATACACTAAATCATCTACTATATAAGTAAAAAGACACCATAAATGAATATATGATCTATTAAAAATGAATAAATAATTATTGTATAATAAATATTATATCAAACACATGGTTAATAGTATATCTCCCAATAGGTAGTAGGCCACAAAACTCTTCATATGCTAGGAGTTCTTTAGGACCTTAATTCACATCTAAGACATTTTCCACGCTTATAATTGGGCCTTAACATACATGAACAATTATTAATCACCACGTATAAAACTATACAAATACGAAGAATAGTTTGAATCTTCACATAGAATTTTTTGGGATATTACAGTTTTATAAAAATGTAACAACACCAAGTACAAGGATAACACATGTAAATGCTACTACACTATTAAGTTGATCAAATTCAATGAAAATCACCTAAATGCCCCTTAACACATCAATCTTAGCTAGGGCAGGCTAACGACCAATACTAAATCTTTACCATGAACGAGTAATACAAACTAATACGACACCTTCAAAAGAGACCACCCTTAAGACACTATTCAGAGAAATAATTTAACAACTGATAGATAAAAGATATGAAAACCTCACACGAGGAAAAAAGAAGGGTTTCAT
>JAJOOF010006232.1:0-14051 GCA_029582545.1 Solanum lignicaule
TTATTATGCGATTTTATAATTTTTGTTTATTTGATAAGATTGAATAAACAATTGGGGCTATTTTAATAGTTTTACAACTTATGAGATTTTTATGTTTATGAGAAAATATACAACACAAAAATTTCATATCGCATGTCCAAACAAACCTTCAATTTCATCTCATAATTCCATATCATGATACCATATCCTGATTTCATATCATGATACCATATCGCATGGCCAAACGGGCCCTAAGAATGTTCAGTTGATCACTCTTCATCGTATGTGGCAATGCCACTACGTATTGCTAACTACACTAAACATCAATTCATTTGGCAAACAAAATTCATGAGACAAACTATCATTGGCTAATATGTTGAGACTAAGAAAAAACATGAGTATCACTTCTTTAAGATAATGTTTTTCTCAAATTTACACAAAACAATAAGACATAGAAAGATAATATATAGTACATTGATTAGTACTAATTGTTCCTAAATTAAACTCCAAGAATAGTCAATTATTGGACATAAAACAACACGCCTAACAATTAAAAAAGAATTGATTGATGTATCTTAACAACTACATATAGGAGATCTTAACACTAATAATAGTGTAATTCTCCAGTAATCTAGCTAAATATTACAATAACCAATTCTACAGGTAGACTATATATTGTTCGGATTTTTAAAAAATAATGTTGAACGTGTATTAAATCCTTCAAAATCTAAGCATTATTCAAGTCGCCTAAATATATTTTTGGAGTAACGATATGTTATGTATGTTGATCAAACTCATCAAACATATCGTAGGGTTTATCAAATTCTCCAAAATATGTGTTTTTGGAGGATCTGTCTCTAGTGCAACACATTTTTGAAGGTCCAACCAACATATAGCTGGTAGCAACTAGGTTATTAAGTGGCTTGAATTTTTTTTAAAATTATCTAATATTGTATCGAATTCTTGAAAAGCAATGCATTTTCTAAAAATTTCAATACAAGTATTCAACCTAAATTATGGAGTATATATTATATATATACAACTCAAAGAAAACAAATTGAAGATAGGTTATAATAACAAGGATGTGTATTATCACATTGTAAACCACAAATGGACTATAGTTTTTTGCCTAACTAGAGGGAACAACCATATCTAGTTAGTATTTTGTAGGTAAGTTTTGTCTTTTTTTGTGTTCCAAGGCTAAATGGCCATAAATGTGCAATATCTAACTATATATTATAATATTAGTGGAGTAACATTTTGAATGGTGAATTGTACCTCTCTAAATTTAATGCCCCTATACTCTTTAGGGAACATTTTGATAAGATGGGAGATGACACAATGAAGCAATGGGTGATGGATTTGGTTTAATACATGATGTCATATGATCTTACTGAACACCCTGAAACATTTTCGCACACACAATCCACAAAATATACTTTACAAAAAAAAACATAATAACATAGTATGATGTCATAGGTGTAATCTGAATAAGATAAAATATACGTAGATCTTATCATTATTTCATAAAAATAGATATTTTATGATAATAGTAACCTAATAAAAGGGGGAGGTAAAAACCTGAAATAACGAATAGACTTATCTCTAATATTATAAAAATTCTTTATATATATAACGTATATCAATATGATTTAAGTTTATACTATACAATGATAGTGTATATTATAGTCATCACCAATGTAATTTAATCTGTTATCATAATTCATATGCACTGACAATGTATAGTATATTATTAGCCAATTATGTATATCGTAAGTTTCTAAAAAAAATACCCAATTAAGTATGAAAAAAAAAGATGATCGATGATGAAATTGTGTCTATTTTGCACAGTAAAACACAGACCAGCCCTAGACAAAGCTGACATGTGATATCTTGCTAAAGTCTACTAATTACACTTGCAATTTAAATTTTTTGCAAAAGAACAAAACGACATAAAACATGATCTAACAAGCAAATCTTTGAAAAAAGATAACGAATCAAAAATAGGGTTTATTTTTAGCTAAGATAAGAGAAAAATAACAATACCAAATGTTGAAAGATCTACAAGTAAAGTTTACTCGAGTAGTTGAGACTCAAATCACACTGAAACATTAGTCAAAACACTATTGATCCCCGTGATTAAAATAAAAGATCTATAGCAAACAAGTGCTCGAGGTTTGATCAAGTACTGGCTGAGTCACACTAACAAATAAGTAAAAATACTATTGATCCTTGTGATAAAAAAAAAAATCAATAGCAAAGAATTACTTGAGGTTTGATCAAGTACTAGCTGAGTCACACTGACAGATAAGTGAAACCACTATTGATCCTCGATCTAGATAAAAAAAAAGATTTATAACAAACAAGTAACGTTTGTTCAAATGGTTAACTACCTAAATCACAATTAGATGATACGAGAAACACTATTGAGGAAAAAAAATATCTATAGCACAAAAAACATTTCACCTAGATCTTGATAATTAGAATGTTATTTATTTTAATTAATAACAGTCACTGCCACTGTCACTTCCATTAATACCACTATCACTTCTAAAAAAACTGTCATCATTTGCATAATAATTAGTAAAAAAGTACTGATCAAGATCAATATTTCAATTTCAATACCCATAAATAGTAATAATAGGGGGAAAAAAAAGGGTTAACTAGAAAATAGACATACATACCATACAATATTGAAAAAAAAACAAGATTTGTTTAATTAAAAACAAATCTTATTATTAGGTTGAATTTCCATTTGGTGGTGGCAACGATGATGATGATGATGATAATTGAGGATTTGGTTTTTTGCGTTTCTTTTTTTCATAACTTATTCCTCTAGCTTTAGCTTGAGAATCGCGAACTTCGCGAAGGTAAAGCCTAACTGCCCTTGCACCAAAAGGGTTAGTTTCGGGTTTTCCACCGTTTTCCTCATAAGCGGCTCGAAGCCGTCCTATGAGTGCATCAAGGCTCCCCCAGGCTTGTCTTAATGGGCAAGGACAGGGTGCGGGTGGGTTTGGGTGACCAAAAAATGGACATAATTGTGTGTGAACCTTAGTCTTACCAAATTGGTCAAGGTATCGAAGAAATTCAAGCACGTGTGCCCCACTACAACGAGTGAGAGAGAGTGGTGGTCTATGATTTCTTAGGTACTGACCAAACGTGTTCCAATCACGACGTTTTTGATTCTCGTATCGGCTTAGGGTTGTTGGAGAATTCGATGACGATGAAGCAGGATAATTATTATTACTATTATTATTACCTGCTAACATCGTCATCGAATTGTTATTGTGGTTGTGATGGTGGTGGTGGTGGATGATGACGGAGTTTGGTGAATCCACTTCTTGGTTGTGTTCCATTATCTTTGATCTTAGTGGGTTTTTTGTTTGTTTGTTTGTTTGATTTGATGATCTTTTGTTTGGGAGAGAGAGAGAAGAGGGGTGAAAAACAAGATGGATAAGAAATTATTTTAGGGTAATAGAGGGAGCTAGGGAGTAGGTTATAAATTTATAGTGAATTAGGGTTTTTTTGTTGCTTGCTTATGATGACCATGTGAGGTTTGGTAGCTACATGATGGAATAAAATAGAGTGAATATAGAGAGAGGGGGTGAAATGTTAAGATTGGGGAAAGGGGAGGGGGGGCTGAACTATTGGTTTCTCTTATCTTCTTCTAGTTAATTTATGTGATACGTTTTTTTTTATCTGTTACTTAAAAGTCTATTTCAATTTGTTTATCTTGTTTTGATTTTGTGCAAATTTTAAGATAGTAAAGAACATTTTTTAATCTTGTTCTCTTAAAAGATATGTAGAATGTATAGTAGAACACTCTTTAAATGTGAAAAATTGAAATTAAAGAGTTATTAAAATGGAAAGAGATGTTCTTTTTTATACGAATGAAAAAAGGAACATATGACGAACAAATTTATTGAAACGAGGGAGTAACTTGTTTGTCTAGTTTAAATCTTGTGGTCTTAATTTCTTTATCTGATGGTGTTAAACATGTCACGTAAAAAGGCAAAATTAAAAAGTTAACCAAAAAGGAAAGCAGCATTCTTTTTTAAACATATCTCTAAAGCTTATTTTATATCACAAGTTTTAAAAGGGAGTTTTTATTTTCCCTAATTTCATGTACCATCAAATACTATCACATATTTCAAGACTAAATGAGTAGCTTTCTTTGATTTTATATCGAAATACTCAAAGACTCTATATCTGAATTCACACTAAAAGTTAGAGATAATCTGATCTTCATACTCTGTGTTCATGTCATATAAAGTGAGACGAAAGGAGTAAGCTCCTAAGATTTAAAAAAAAAAAAAAAAAACCTTTGATGTTTGTATGAACTTAATTTGATTTCTGAAAATCTATACATAGATTGGATAAAAAAAGAAAACCTTTGATGTTTGTATGAACTTTGATTTCAGAAAATGTATAACATAGATTGGCTGATATTTTTCCTAGAAATGGGGTGAGGGTGGGGGGATGGGGGGTTAGGGGTAGTAATGGTATTATTTTGGTAAGTGTAAAGGGACCTAGTTAGGGCTTTTGTGGAAATGAAAAGAGGTTGACAGTAAGATTGGAAATGATAGATGTAGACAGGAAAAAGCTTATACTATTTAGAGTTATAAAAAGAAAATTTTGAAAGGGGAGAATAATATGATTTTGTTTCCTTCAACTAGTGATCCTTTTTTTGTGGCAGTGATTGACAATACCTTGATTAAAATGACCAAAATGACCCAACTTTTCTTGTTTTTATTCTTGGACTAGACTCTGCATGAAAAAAGTTTTCACATTTTCAACTTATTTGATCTTTACATTTGGCAAAAGTTAGGTATCTACCATCAAATCTGCAGGTCACATTTTTATTTGAAAAAAGTTTAATATTAGGTTCATGAATTCAAATTCGCATAGCGTAAAGATAAAAGGATTTTGAATTTTTTTTAAAAAAGGGAAATTACAAGGTTTCTGGATTAGGGGCGAAGCTAGTGGTTTGGCAACGGATATGATCGAATTGAGTAGCTTTAGTCTAAACCCTCTATTTTTAGTAAAAGACTATAGAATACGTACAATTTAAAGAACTAGAATTCAGAATTCATAAGTTTCAAATTTTGATTCTATTTTTATAGTGTTTGGATCAAAACGACTGAATTTCGTAAGAAGAATTGTAGCTCTGATGCCCCCCTAGCGTAAGATGTTAAAGAGGAGCATCACTCTCTATACATATCAAAAGAATTTTTGTTTTCAGAATTCGAATTTAATATCTCTAATTAAAGGTAAACGAAAACGTAAAAGAGAAAATGATCAACTATATATAGAGCTTGTCAATTGCTCTTTTAGATTATTTAATTAAAAGAATGGTGTTAAACAGTAAAATTCACATAAGGATCTTCAGAGGTAGTTTAAGATCCAATTGGGTGAATGGTTGTGAAATGGTAGAGATATGTATCTTTGAGTCACGGTTTATTAAATCTTCATCATATTAATTGTCCAATTTTTCTTTACACAAAAAAAACTCTTAATAAATCATAAATAAATAAGAAGGATAGAATGAGAAAAAAACAATTAATTCTAACTTGATTTTATAAATTGATAAATAATTTTGGACAATTATTTATAATAAGGTGGATAACTAATATGAAACGGAGGAAGTCTGTTCTGAACTCTAATTATAGATGTCAATGCCCTATTGGTTGTTTTTCTTGACACAAAACATTAGTTAGAGAGTTAGTTGAATGTTATAAATGTTAAGCCAACTTTGAATAGCTTGATGATATATATTATAAATAGTGTTTAACTAATAATAATCTGGAAAAATCTTTTTGGCCAGAATGATATTTTATCTATGTTATTTTACCTTTTAAACATTTTTACTCTTTTAATTTTAATACATTTTAACTAAAAAATGGAAAAAAGATCCGTTTGTTTTAAAATAAAAAAAACATCATAATTTTTTAAATTTTCTGGCCATTTAGCACTTCCCTAATTATCTATATTTATATTCTTAATTATGTGGATATATGGAAAAAAAAAAAGAGAATTAGAAATTTGATTGTAGAAAAATGTCTACCCAACAGAATTTCTATGCTAACAAATTACAAGTTATACTATGAAAATAGTTGATGTATTTCTTAGTCAAACTTCTATATCCGAACAAGTCAAATTACTAGTGAGGCTCGACATTGCTACATAGAAGTCAATCAAGTCGATCACAGATGCCTTCCTAAAATGGAGTATTATAAATGAAGATTTGGGGAAAAATTTGGCAAATAGTATTTGTCCATACAATTTGTCATTATTTGGCAAATATTTTTGGTAAATATCTCAAATTCCCAAATACTAGTTTTTTCTAATATTTGGGCCAAATCTCATTATTTGGTATCTTTTAAAAATTAAAATTTTACACCAAACTTTTATCTTTTATAAAAACACCCTCTATAGTAGTTGTTTGCGTTGTATTACATTATTTTTTCGTGAATACCAAAGTAATGATGAAATATTCAATGAATATGGAAATGATGATATGGTTGTTGATGAAAATGATGAACAATTGACCCAGGGTAACAAAGTCATATGTTTTGTCTACTTCATGATGTATGAAATGATGCTTGTTGCACTCACTCCAAACTACCACATTGCTCCAGTGTCATGGACACTACTTGTTATTTGTTGCAACGAATATCCATTGACTTGTAATACAAACTTATGGTTAGTTTTGATAGTTTTTAAAACTTATGAGTATAAATCACATTTTTCTAAAAAGTCAAATATGTTTCCCAAATACTATGACCAAACACATGGTGAAATTTCATCCAAATTTTCACCCAAATAATATATGCCAAAAATATTTGGAAATCTATGATCAAACTCTAGGTTACTATCGAGGGTATATGAAGTTACCTACTTGATCTCATACAAATGGAGTTCCTTCGACATAAACAGAGGAAGAATTATCATGTATAAAAATAGTCTAGTTGATATGCTAAGCTATTTTTGCCTATTATGATGAAGTCTGAACTTGTATATTTATACAAAACTTTGTATAGTTTTTGTTTATACTTTCTTTTGCGAGCAGTCATTAGATGCAAACTAGAAAGAGAGTTGAGCTTAGGCTCCCCTCTAATTTTTAATATGTAAATATAAAGGTCACATCACCATATTGCGATAAAAAAAATTTTAAAAAAAAAATCTCAATTGAGAGAGAGTTCATGGATTCATGGTAAGTTGATGATCTTTGTACTTGTGTCAATATTTCAAAAAAGAAAAAAGATGTATAATTAATAAGGTCATGAAAATGGAGATATCATAGTAGTATTAGATTTAATGCATTTCATACAATTAAAGAGATCTTGGACTTACTTTGTATTTAGCTTTTTGCAATTAAAAAAATAGCAATGTGTAACCATAAAATTTAGTGTCCAATTATTTATTTTTTAAAATGAATATGAAACTTAAAATGTGGAAAGTTGTATACATTCATCATTTAGATATTAAAAGTATTTATAGTAATAAAACCATGACCAAATCATAATGTTTGACCTTAGAATGTCAGATTTAGGCAATTGCCTATTTATGCAACTCTAACAACCTTGACCAAAAAGGCGATGCTGATTATGGCTAAAGAATTTTTTTTTAAAAAAACACTCACCTAGCAGTAACTTTTTGCAATTGTCTTCAGAGTATATTTGGTGTATAATTAATATACAATATATACAAAATGTATACATAACTCATACACGGTATAGGGTTGAATTTTGTTGCGGATTTTATTGTGAGAAAATTTCAGAAATAGCAAACATAATAAGGCTCTATAGTTATAGTTTTGATAATTGAGCTCCATACTTATAGTTCGGTTTGTTATGGATGTTGCAGTTGTATATTTCTGTCTGTTTGTATATTTCGTTTGCGAATATACAAATAGGGTAAGTATAAATAAATTTTATATTTATACATTTAGGATTTTTTAAAATTTTGTTTGTATATTTTGCTTGCCAATATACAAATATGGTAATTTATTAATATTTTTTCATAAATCGTATACAAATAGCTAGGATAAACATATACAATATTCTGAATTTATACAATCAGGAACTGAATTATACAAATTTTGAATTTATACAAATGACCCGAATTATACAAATCAGGCTAATAGCAAGATTGAATGAAACTATAACTGCAAATTAGAATTTCCCTAAATAGTAGCTATAGCATTTAATATGATTTTAATGTTTGCTATTGTGCACAATTTTCCCTTTTATTTAGTTGTGTAGCGTAAAAAATTCTTTTTTTTTGGGTAAATGATGACAACCTGAATAAATAAAATTTAGGACTTGATATAGTGCGAATCCTCTTGAAAGAGAGACTTGCCTTTGAGACATGAATATTATTTTATTAGGAAAAAAACAATTTATCGTTATTTAATGGGTTGTTTGGTTGGAAACTAGTTATCCGAGGATAAACTATTTTGGGATTAGTTATCCTGGAATAACTTATTCCACCATGTATATGGAATAACTTATCCCATCACTATGCTATAAATGGTGGGATAACTTATCCCAAACATGTCAACTAAACAAGACATCTAAATTTTATCTCAGGACTATTTATACTTATGCCTCACACCAAACGAATACTAAATGATAATTAATGATGCAAGACTAATATTCTCACTTGAAAAAGTATATGATATTATTTGTTTTAATTGATAAGACGGGGGGGAATTACTTTCAACTTTTTCATTAGCTAAAGGGATTTTTAAAGAATATAAATAAAAAACGTTCTTTAAAATAATATTTTATTAGGAAAAAAGGTGTTATAACAAAAATATTTATGTTTATTAGAAAAAAAAACATTTTTGAACCATAATTAATTAAGGATAATAGAGAGCCAAACTATTAACAATAAAAATATTTTTAGACCAACTTATTAACGAATGACATTTTGTGCAATTTCACATAGTTTAAAAGCATATTAACTCTTCATCGTTTTTAAAAAAAGCATCACAACAAATACATAGACTTTAATAGATGTGAAATTTAAATAATTCTATTGATTGATTATCCAATCTTTCACTTTAATTTATTGATAAATATGCAGTTTCTTATCTGCTTTTATAGGTGAAAGGTCATGGAGACATACCATCTGCGCCGATCCATGAATCTCCGATCAAAAATCGTATCCAAGCTACCTAATTACTTACTAGTCTATACTTTTTAAACTCAGCGTACTAAAATATCTTAAAAGCAAAATGTAATATAGCATAATTTTTTTTTAAAAAAAGTCTAATATATTATATTTCCATTTTATTAAAATATTATATAATCTTTTCTCTGTTGGATCTATTTCAACATGTTATCTATAGTAGGAAAAAGAAAAGGGAACAGAGAAATGTTGTGTAACCGACAATTAATGTCCCAAGTTTCCACAGTCTACAAGCATGAATTCATATCAATCTGTCTCCAACTTCTGTGTATATATAGTGAACAATCTTAATTATTATCTCTTCTTTTTTGGTTTTTTCGATCGATCTTCGATGGGGACTCAATTAATTTGAATTTACTCTGAAAAATCTTAGTTTAAGAGTAAATCCACTCCCTATAAATTAAAAAGGGCTATAATTTTTAAGGCGTAAAATATTCAAGATAGAGTATCTAGTTAGAAACGTTGAGGGTTTCAGTTGTGAATGGTAAATGAGAAAAAATCATTATTTATAAATTCGAAGGTCTTGCCTCAGATTTGATAAGACGAAATTTGAAACCTTTCTCTACGCTTATTTTTGCATTGTTTTCAAAAATAAAAAATAAGGGTCGTATGATTTGCTCCGTCATGTAAAATTATTGGAGTTCTACAAAATTTGCATTGCCTCTATTTCAGAATAGACTCTTTTGTTCTATGTCGAAAGAAATTAATCCAAATATCTTGACAATAGTCCTTAAGGACGTACGAAAAAAATTATGTCTATGGATAATTTACTAGTTCTTCTATTTTCTAATTTACTACTTTGAACATATGAAAGATAACAAAAAGATCGATGAAGGAGTACTCAAAGGGGGAGCTATTGTTTTGTTTATGAATTTGTTAGAATCCAAAAAATTTGATCATATTTTATATTTATACTATTAAATCTATTTAATATATTTATTCAAAATTCAATAAGTTATAATTTTAAAAATTCAAAACCAATTAAAATCTTGAAAAATATTGGAGTCATGATAATCCAATATTACCATGGTCCTAAATAGCAGTCTACCTAGCTAGTAATCTAATATCTCTAGTGATCACAAAGACATACGTACTATAGTCGATTTTTATAAAATAAAATAAAAATAGTACAATAAATTTCACATTTTGAAACATGATGTTACAGTGAAAGTGATGTACAAGAAATATGTTTTTTTGAACAATACTCAATTATTATTGTACAGACATGTTAACGTTACACCTCCGGAAAATAAGTTAAGGCGCAATAGTTGACTAGACATCTAAAGATAACATATATTGTTAAACTTATATCTCTTGACACTTGCAACAATCGATAAATGCTATGAAACTTTAAGTTACAACCACTTATTAGAATAATATTGAATTATTCTTGCATAGACGATGTTAATGTTGCGTCTCTGAAAAATAAGGTAAGGCGCAACAGTTGATTATACATCTAGAGTTAACATCTTGTTAAACTTATATCTCCCGACAGTTACAACAATTGATAAATGCTATGAAACTCAAGCTACAACCACTTAGGCCCAATTAATCCAGATTCACATTTACTACATCAAAAATGATATTTAGTGATAATTAATTAATGACAGTAGTTTAATTGTCATTAAATACGTATTTTTAGTTGTAATTAGCACTATTTGTATATCTCCCAAAAGTCTTTAGCGACATTGGATCTAATGACACTCAACTAATGTCGGTAAATACTTTTGCACTCTCTAATGGTACATTCAAAGAGTTTATTAGTACAAGTTGTTGGCTCGAGAAGAAAAAGAATATTTTGCAGTCTTGTTTTGTGGTCTTTAATTTCTGGTTTTAACATGTCCTTGATATAGTGTACCTTGGTAAAATGCAATTCAAAAAGGAAATGTTGTTGCTATAAACATTAATTAAATTATATATTATTAATAAAAAGAAGTGTCAAAAACCAACTCAAAAAACTCACCTCAAATTAGATGTCGGTAAAGTCTTGATCGATTAAAAAAAATCATTCGTTTGACTTTGACAGGTAGGTTTTTGAAAATAAGAGTAACTTTTTATTTGTCTTTAAGGTGAAAAACCTGAACAAATAATTATTTTTTTCATTGTCAGTCAAGAATCATTTCGAAAACCTAAAAGAATCTTTTCGAAAGTATTAAACAAGGTTATTTAATAATTAGGTTCCTAAAATTTTGGATGATAAACTATTAATCTCCCCAATAATAACACTGCGTTGGATTGGATGAGTTCTTAAACTATAATGTTTAATAAATCTTCTATTTATTTATTTTTATAACTTTTACACATTCTAAAAATGGAAAGGTATCATAGAAGTCACTATCTTAATATTTTTATACATGACTTACTTACTTTTTTAATAACATTTCTTTTCTTTTTCGAAAAAAAATTTAATTCTAACTTTTCATGTGATATGCTTAAGGCTATAAAATTAAAAAATATTTTAATACAATTTACATATCTTCAATATATCAAAATGTAAGCAAAGTACACAAATTTCCAATTTTGGAGGCGTCATTTAATTTGTACTCAAAGTTTAAAAAATGCAATTCGACTCACTTAGGGACAACTTCAAATATATACGACTAAAGTTACAAAAATTCGCATATGAAGTTTGACAAGCTTCAAATATTTTTATCTGAAGTCTAACCTTGTAAAATTAAAACATCAAATATTTTTGCCTAAAATTTCATATAGTTTATCAAGGCCAACTTCAGATATGTTTTACTTAAGTAGTAGTAGTTTGAACAAGATTTCAGATATATTATATAGTGGCTGCATTCATTTTTATTGAGGTTGTGGATTTGACAACAATATTTCCTTATAACAATAAAATACAATAAAATAAATAAATGACGATATATTATAAAAATATTTATAATAATAATCTTAGTTGTCTCCTCCATGATGTTCTCCAAGTTGTGATGCAAATTAATTTGTTCCATAAATAAAAGGTGCTCATAATTATATTCGTGTTTAGCACAAGCAAATCGAATAAAATTAACCAACTTTAAATTAAGTGCTTATCACTAAGATTGAACCGTTAAATACCACATAAAAAATCATTAAAGTAACATGTCTTATCTTGTAATCAATTTAAAGAACACTATCCAAAAGATTTAATTTGTTGGCACTTTTGGGAGCCAAAATCAACTTATCTAAAACATATTTGTCTCAAAATTTAAAAGTTGTCGTTCTAATTGTCTTTTAACATAATTATCAAAAATGTATCTCAATTATCAATTTTCCGTGAGTTTCATAATTTAATGTTTAATTGTACTTATTATTTTTCTATCTGAATCATCGATCATTGTCTATATATTAAAACACATTTAGTTGAGTAGATGGTGATTATTCAAGTAGAAAAAGGTACCAACTCATAGTTCGAGTGTAAAATTCGCAAAAGAATAATAGTTCACACGTATTATTTTTACCATTAACTCATTTGTTTGTTTTTTTCAAAGAAACTAAAAGATTCTTATTTTTTTCAAATAATAAAATCATTATTATTGTTCCTCAAATTACAGAGGGTAACAATGAATTTCTCAACCAAAAAAAAGGCAAGAGAAACATAATCCCCCAAACTTGCAAATTATAGAGGGAAAAAAAAGCATTTTCCCTATATGATTTTGAGGTTGCATGAATATAAAGATGGACTAGACTAAAGATATTCTCTACGATAAACATAGTAAAAAAGATACATGTTAGCCGTATTTAACAGGCTTGATTCAAACTTTGTATATGTATTATGAAATCTACTAGCCAAAAGTATTAAATTTTTGGAAAAATTACAGAAATTCCACCTTTTAGTTTACTTATTACCATTTACAAATCTCCAAAATCCCTCATCTTCGCGCATCAGATTACTGTATCACGCGCATCAGATTAGTGTATCATGTATAAAATGTAATGTATCTTACTTAACGATTAATGTATCTCGTGCATCAGATTAATGTATCATCGCTTATATTATTGTATCCGTTTGAGGGATTTCTGTAATTATAAACTTTTAAGGGATAGATTGTAATTTTGCCTTAAAAGTATGTGATTTCTGTAATTTGCCCTAAATTTTTTGAACATATTAACTCATTAGTCTGTAAGATTGTAGCTTAGTACAATTCGAACCTTATAAAGTTTAAATCCTTAATTCGTATTTCCTATAAGGAAAAATTACTAGAATATTCAATTTAAGACTTTAATTTACATAATGTTAATTTACTCTTTTTATTTATAACATTATCATTTTAATTACAAACCTGACAACTTAATAAATATACATATCTTTATACGATTTTTTCACCTATTTTTCAGCTTAGTGGGCTGATTTTATGTGTTTCATAATTTATTATTTTTACTTTTTTTATTTTCAATCACAACTATAATTGGCTACATTATTTTTGCCTTTTTTTTTTTCTCTTTCTTACTTAATAAAACTACACTTCTAAATTTATTTTTTCTTTCTCTTCAATTACGTTTCTTTTTTACTTTTAGAATAATATAATGATAAAAAAATATATGATATAGAATGGTATAAACTTCTTGTTTTTCTTGATATTATTTAAGTGCAAATTTGGTATATATATGGTGGTAAAATTATGAAATAGAATAGTATAAACATGTTGTTTTTCTTGATATAAGTTATCTGCAGAATAATATATATATATATATGGAAATTAGGATATGGAATGGCATAAACATGTTTTTTTGGATATAAATTTTTAAATATTGTATACATTATGGTGACAATTTGGTGTACATTACAATTTTTGACATATCGTATTTACTTTGGAATTCTCAATGACAATTATAGTTGAATATGATTTTTTTACTTAAAGATCCTATTTTTTAGGATGCACGTTTCT